>CM060949.1:217134201-217351701 GCA_030765055.1 Mantis religiosa | reverse complement strand
TGACTATCTCTAAACCAGCAGTCACTGATTCCACCACAAGGAGCGCATGTGGTCAATTAGTTAACTAGCTGCCGATAGATATCGCTAAAAGGCAATCAAGACGCTGCGTATAGGAATTTTCAAAAGAACTTCAAGCAGTTTTTGATTTAAAACATTGCTTTCATTTACAACAAATAAATCTTCAGTCGCTTTTGTTTCCTTTCAAAGGACTCATGTTACTCATGTTTATGCCTGAAAAATAAATCACTGTTCTCCGTCCGTTAGGAACAGAACGCTAGCCATCTGTCTACTACATCACGGATCATGACAAGTTTTACTCCATATTAGTGTTTACAATTATTAAAAGTACATTTTTAAGGCATTATGTTGCTCTGTTGAAACTTGTGAACCATTTAAATATTGCATTCATTACATGGAAGTTCTGTGATATGCTGTCAGTCAAGAACCATGTTCTAGATTATTTCTCAAGCATTTCTATATATTATAGACATCTATTTAGATGTCATGTATTTAATACAGACTTCGGAGACGAATTTTATGAGTGGGTGCACTAAGTATGATAAAATTTGTTGTGAACATATTGGGAAAGTAATACAAATGAAATAAGTCAAACATTTTATTGCTAACGACAGAAATCAATGGTAAAGTATGTTAATGAATAACACCAGAATACTTAAAATAGCCACAAACTCAAAGACAGAAGAAACCAGGGAGGGCAGAAGAAAATATGGACAGACCAAATTAGAACGTATTGAAATGTCCAAAGCCGTAATGTAGAAGATTTCCACTTATGTAATGAGTAATTCCCTGACCGATACACAAACTTTATACTATATTTGTCTTGTAAAATTCTATGAAATATTTAAAATGTGCTAATATGCACTATATATAATTAAATAATTTTATGCATTTACTCACGTGGAATCTTGTTCCTTATATTGCGTCATCATGGAGGAAATAATTTGATTAGCAGTAAATGATCATCATTTTTCAGAATTTTCAGTAGTAAATGTATCACCTTTATCAAATAATACGCAGAGGGACCTCTCATCATCCACATACCTGATTGGAGAGTAGCTATAGCACTAAAAAGCTCTGAAGCAAGCACCACACTTTCGCCTTGGAGATATTTGCTAACGGAACATAAAATATTAAAATTCGCATTTTTTGTAATACACTGTACACTTTTCTCGGGTTGTCAGCCGAATGAATGTTGATTGGTTAACTCCATTCCCCGAATTAAGTGTCCCTTCATTAATTTCCATTATCATTTCTCGTTATCTCTCATCTGGTGGTCTCTTTGAGGCTCGAAGTATTGACGGATGTCTTGGTGCTGCATGGCAGGGATATATGCTCTGTGTAAACCAGTTCCTCCTCCGTTAGGACAGTTGAAGGTCTCCTCACATAGGTCTCGTGGTGGGACAGTTACACAACAAAGTAAGTCGGAATGTCCGTTATCCTGGTCAGCCGGGGAAATTTCCATCTAAGTGAAATGTAGGGATCCTGTCCTCTGTACTGTCGTGACACCTTGGGTCGGCCGCCATCTGTGTCCTCTCGCCTCGTCCTTCCTCCACAGGTATGCCCACTTGATGGTATAGATACATTAAACCAAGTGTGGTTTCCCTGACAAGTCCCGTCCGAACTAATCCATTATGCTACACCCAAAAGAGCAATAAAATTGAAAGTTTCTCGTATACTTCTGAAATAAATCGACGGAAATAAATGTACGAATCATTGATGGAGTAAATATGAAAACTTCAATGCCGTGGTTCAAATCCCGGACATGAAATTGAATTTTTCATATTGACTTTATGTATCAAAATATTTAACAAACATACGGCTGGTCTGAAGAAATGAATAATTTCCAGCAATTAACTAAAATAATAAGAGTTAAATGATGAAGCCTGTGGCTCAAGTACTTGCAATAGTAAGTCGCCACAAACGGTGGATCTCGGATGCGTAAATTGGAGAGTATAATGTTGTAACGGAAAGTTGGCAATGGCAGCTCAGTAAGTTAGAGCGACTGGACGGAAACCAGGTGATTCGTCGTTGAAATCGCGGCCATGGCATTTAATTTTTCATGTTGACTCTATCAGAAATCTTAGCCAAATTACGGCTAGTGTGAAGAAATAATGAATTCCCATCAATTAACTAAAATAATAAGAGTGAAATGATGAAGCCTAGGACTCAAGTTCTTACGATAATAAGTCGCCACAAACGGAACATCTCGGATGCGAGAGCACCTATTGGTTTACCGGGGAAATACACGACTAAAATGGAGAATTTAATGTTGTAACGGCAAGTTGGCAATGGCAGCTCAGTGGGTTAGAGCGACTGAACGGAAACCAGGTGATTCGTCGTTGAAATCCCGGCCATGGCATTGAATTTTTCATGTTGACTCTATCAGAAACCTTAGCCAAATTACGGCTAGTGTGAAGAAATAATGAATTTCCATCAATTAACATAGTAAGAGTTAAATGATGAAGCCTGGGACTCGAGTATAGTAAGTCGCCACAAACGGTGTATCTCGAATGCGAGAGCCTCTATTGGTTAACCGGGAAAATATACGTGTCAAATGGAGAATTTAGTGTCAAGACGGCCAATTGACCATGGTAGCTCAATGGGTCAGAGTGACTGTCTGGAAAACAGGAGATTTGTTGTTGAAATCCCGGCCATGGCATTAAATTTTTCATGTCGAATCTATCAGAAACCTTAGCCTAAATATGGCTAGTATGAATAAGTGACTAAATTCCATCAATTAACTAAGAAAGCACGAATTATGGCTGAAAAAATAAATTATATGCATAAATAAGCACATATTAGTTAACTATGCACTGACGCCTCAACTATCCACTTAAATACATTACAAAACTTCCTTAACAAGCTCCTTTCAATCTATAATAAAGTTATGACATGCATATGTTTAACCGTCAAGGAAAAAAGATGCAACTGCGCAAAATTTCAAGTTGTAGTAATTATAGTAAAAAGATTGATACATAATCCACTAATTATTTGAGCTTATATAAATACATTTTGATGTAGCTCGATATCTGAACAAAACATATCACTATCAAGAAGATAAATCAGTATACAAAAGGATATTAGTGATAATCTCTCCTGTATGTGAAGACAGTAAACCCGCATTTCATATGTTCATTATATACCAGACGATATCTGCTGGCGCACTTTGTAGCCTCTTTTATGTAGTCACTGATTCCGCCACTAGGTGCGCATGAAGTGAGGTATTGGCCCGCTACCGATAGATGGTGCTAAGAATGTGTCAGGACACTGCAGTTAAATAAACCAAAATAGTTACTGGACACTTCGGGAAAGGATATGAGAATATTTTATCTGCAATTCAGCTTTACATTGTGTGTGCTTACTTATTAAAAGAAGTCAATGAAAACACCTTTATATCTGAAAATAAAACCTCTTCCTCTGTTAGAGTAGACATGAAAGCTCCAATGATCGCTACTACTTTATGGAAGAGAGTGTTATTTGACTATTATTCAATGATTTTATGGTGTTTTAACTTTTAGTACTTGAAGCCATGTAGTACGATTTGGTGTGTTTTATTCCCATGTGTAGGTAGAACAAAGGAAAGATGTGCAGTGACATCGCTATAATTTGATTTTAAATGTGGAGCTGTTCATCAAGTGTTCACTACAATCACAGCCCTGGGTGTTTTCTCATTTGTTTATAACGCCAAGAACTCGCACAACGGAGTTGGTTGCCCGCCTCGGTATCATAGAGGGTAGCGTGTCTGCCTCACGTTCAAGTGATCCCGATTTTGAATTTCGGTCAAGGTGAGTTACCTGGAAAGGGTTTTCTTCGGGGTTTTCCCTTATCCTTAAAGACGAATGTCGGGTAGCTCTGAGCTCCATGGACCCCGGTCTTATTTGAGCATCATTTCATGCATTTCATTCACCGTCCGATACGACTTAATGTGTGGGATGTAAAATTACACCAAAAAAGAAATGGTGTCGGTAAAGTTATCGTATTATGGTAGCAGCGCGCGTCTTGGTTGTTAACGAAAATAAATATTGATTAGAATTGCCTATAAAATGTCAGTCGCTATTGGCCACATACTTACGTACCTATGTTAGAATTGTTTTTCATCCCGTATATATTAATTCATTTGTCAGCCTCATAGATACAGATATAACCACAATGCAATTTACAAAAATGATACGATATACCTGAAAATCAGTAGCATTTTAGACTTATAAATAAAAGTTTAGTTTAAAATTTATAACATTGTTGCGCTTAACTGGTCATACAATGCACTTCCTACCTCTCAATCTGTGTGACTCATGTTGAAGAGGACTCCAGTTGGAATCTCGGTCAGATAACTTATCTGGATAAACTTCTTCCCCGGAGTTTTCCCTTATCCTGTGATATGAATGTCTGGTAACTGTAAGCTCTATATACCCTGTACTCATTTGAACATAATTTCATTCATCGTACGATATGACTTAACGTTGGAGGTTCTCCCTTATTCTGAAAGATGAATGTCTGGTAACTCAAAGCTCTATGAACCATGTACTCATTTGAGCACAATTTCATTCATCCTCAGATATGACTTAACGTTGGAGGCTCTCCCTTATTCTGAAAGATGAGATTAACTTTCAGGTTTTCCGCCATGCCTTAACGTTTCAACACATCATTGACATACCAAACCTCGAGACAGCGATCTCATCCTTCACCTCCATCGTAGTGCGAACTTCTGCGTAACCTTACCGTTCACACCCTAGAATCTTTCCAAACTGACGTTAGTACTCTTGACATCCATCTAATCATCCGCCGCTTATGGGTGGCTCGCAGACTATCAGCGACACAGCACTCACCATAATCGAGTTCTGCTCGGGCGCTGGCGCCGTGAGCTTCGTCTTGGCCTACGTGAGCACCGTGTGCGCGCGTGGGAGGAGATGATGGCTCGGGTTGAACTTTGATAATGGCGAAGCGTGAATGTTCGCAAAAGCACTCCGGAACCGTGGAGGTGCACCAACTTCCCCTATCCAAGGCACCCAAGGCCTGCTGTATCAACCCCAAGCCAAAGCAAATGTGTTTGCCGACTACCTAGAGAGGACCATGACACCAAGGAATGTCCCCCAAAACCTAGACTTCACTGGCCGCGTTAAGCGGGAGGTACGTTAGTACCTTCGACGTCCTCCGGCTGAGGCGGACCGACTATCTGTCATTATACCCAGTGAGCTCCAGGGTGCATTCCGGCGTCTAAATCCCAAAAAGGCATCAGGACCTGATGGGTAAACCCTGTCTTGCTCCGCCATCTTCCTTTCAGAGCCAAGCTCTTTCTCAGTTGGGTGTTCAACATGTGTCTCACTCTGTGCTACTTTCTACTTCAGTGGAGGGAAGCACGGGTGATACGCATTTTGAGCCGGGAAAGTTCCTGTTCTCCCCGCTAGCTACCGCTCCATTAGTCTCCTGTTAGTCCTTTCGAAAGTTTTCGAGAGGCTCTATCTAGCCAGCTTGTCACCCCTATTGGGGGGCATTCAAGACATTCCTCCTCATCAGTTTAGTTTACATCCTGGCCACTCCACATCACAGCAGTTGCTCCGTTTGGTGGAGGCCGCTGCCCTGGGCTTCCAGGAGAGGACATTTACCGTGGCAGTGTCTCTGGATTTCGAGAAGGCTTTCGCTACCACCTGGCATGCAGGTTTCCTACACAAACCACTCATTTCGATATCCAATCCATCAGCAGTGCACAGGGACTGTTGTACCCGAGACTGCTCATTACCGCAATTAATAAAAATTACTCATTTCCGTTTCAGCACACCTAACACGATATTACATTTAAGTTGAGCATTTTCCGAGGACATGATCCTAAGATTTTGATGAAATTCCTTTAATCCGAAAAGTCTTCTTACTAGCGTGTATTTCCTCTACCACGTTGTCTACACAACAAATTACTCTACAGATTTTAATTAATACAACGTACGTTTTGAACTCTCAGCTGACCATATAGAGCTCATAGATACATGTGTTTTGTATAACATAAAATTATATATAGTAATATTGCATTTAATGCGCAACCAAAACCGGAAGAGGACAAACATCTGAAACAGAAAATGTTTTAGGTCTCAGTAAAGTACACAACTCATGAAATATATAGCGATGTTCCTTTGTCACTTTTACAATATCGTTCTTGTACGTACAACCAAACCTGGAAATATCTAAAGAAAGTTATCTTGATTAACAAGAGAGAATATGGAACACATTTTATAACAATAGTAAACAGAGCTAGTTAGTCAAGATCCATACGTTTATATTCACATACATAAAACAAAACTATGTGCTAAGGAATACTACCCTCAGTATTGACATTTCTATTTCCGACTTGGTTTTAGTTCTCAGCTCACTACCCATAGATAGCAGCACGGTGTAGTCCATAAGCTCTGGTTTGAAATTGTCCAATTGTACTAGTATTTCGCTGTTATAATAAAGAAGATAACATGCCAATGTAGTACTCGTCAGTAAAGGCTGCCTCACGCTTTGCCATGAAGTAAAAGTAAAACAACAGTAGGGACCTGAAGATATCTCGTCATACTCAAGTAGAGACATGGGACAGTTATTGAAAAGTAGGGTCAATCTCTACAAATTCGGAAAGGAGTTCAAAACTTGTAATCGTTTTATCCCTCCATCATTATTTTCTGTATGCTTTCATGCGGTAAAGTTTAACACCGTTTGACGTGCTATAAGTGCAAATCTGTGACACTTCATTATTGAACAAAGGTGCTATCTCTGCCAGAGCACATGTAGAAGATTGGATTTTTAAAACAGGAGATAGAACATAAAATGTTTTAAACAGGAAGTTTGCTTTAGGCATAACACATTAATGTCTTATCTCTATTACTAAGGTTCAGGCGCAGTGAAAAATAAAAGCACTAATAAATTAATATAACCATCAGAAATTACCAACATGATAGAACATGATACTCCTTAAGCCTCAACCACAAGAAAAATGAGCATTTTATTTCCATTAAACTTTGTATAATATAAATTAGCATCTTAACTTAGACTCGTACGTATTATGGTAGCTGTAACGGAAAAGACACGAATGATCTACAAACAACAACTCTCTATGATATATATATATCTTGGGAAGTTTTGCTTGAGAGTCTCTGCTATATTTGTCATATGAAGTTTTTGAAACCCAAATGACCAATAGCGTCTGGATATGGCATATGTTCAACTCAATAACCAACTTGGTACAAACAAAGGTGAAATGGTCAACCCTAATATAGAACTAAACTTGTATTACTCCGTGATGTAATAGATAGAACGGTCGTTTCCCGTTCCATTACGACGGAGAGCCGTAATTTTTTTCCTTTCAGGTGTAAATGTCTATATCATCTTCCTTATCAAAGAAAACGAAAGCTGTTAAATATTTATTTACCCTAAATGAAACTCATACTTTAAGTCCTAAATTTCCTGAACCTCTTGGGCATTTCAATCAACAACGTCCTAATTCTTCAATCAGCTCCATCTATCGGCTTTTGGTCAACTACCTGACCACATGCGCTCCTCGTGGTGGAGTCATTAACTTTAAAGGCTAATACGATCACAGAAAGTTTATCGTGGTGTCTTTAGGAAATGTTCCGTGACTGGATACTAACTGTGTTCATATACATTGTAACCTTAAAGACATACATAATAAAACTATTTATACAATAACGTTTATCTCGAGCGATGTAAAGTAAATGGGAAAGTAAGACGTTTAAAGTAATTTGTTCAAGAATTGGTAGAAAGAGTAAATGAAAGCATTATAATATTCGTAAGAGTCCAGGGAATTACCGGATGAACAGGTGATATACCAGGTAGAGTGCAGAGAGCACATTAAGTACAACCTTGAGAGAAATTCTGTCTAATCTTAAACTTTGAGGGGCAGAGTTGGCCTGAAAAGTTCAATACCATAGCCGGGACTTGAACTGTGGATCGTTCGGTCACGGGTCCAGGTACTCTAGCCACTGAGGTCCCATAGCGGCATGGCATTATGAAATTTAATTCAAAGAAGTTTAAAACTTTTGGTAAGAGTACAAATGTTTAAAATTATTAACATTTTACAAGTTTAGAGAACTTACAAATGACGACACATTTGGTATTGCTGTGGGCTAAAATAATTAATATCATTATGTATTCTGTTGGCCAGACAAAACTAAATTACAAACAAGGGCATAATGTAGCAAAATTAATTGTAGTATGGAAAGTGTTGTTTGGATGACGAGATGTTTATTAGAAATCTGTGAAATGCCGTACAAGATAAATACAAAAATATGTCTTCAATATATTATCATCAAGGTGTTCATCGTGATTATTTGACATCAGAGTTTAGAGCTGAATCTTCGGTTTTATTTGGCTTTACATGTTACTATGAATATTTCGCGTCCATGTAGTTGGTATGCCTCAATTTTAAAAAGTCCCGAGTTTGTATTTCGTTCGAAAGAATCATCTGAATAAGGGACTTTACTGGGGTTTTCCCTTATATTTGGAGGTATATGTCGGTTACCTTTAAGCTCTTTGGATCCTGGGCTCAAATGAGCATCATTTAACCCATTTTATTCATCGTCCGGTATGACGTAATGCTGGAGTACGTAAATAAACAAAAGTATTAGAGTATATTACAGTTAGGAATTTTAGGAGCTTCATCATAACACATCAGAAAGTATACTTTAGAGGACACTTCGGTGAAATTTCGTCAAAAGTGAGAAAAATTGGCATTTTATTCTTCTTCTTTGCCTTAATATTATGTTAAAACACTGTAGCTTCTGAATCTGTCGTTAGTTATACCTTTCTTCACATATATTTGCTGTTTTCCATAGTTTGATTTATAGATTAATAAATGTACCCCTGAATAAAGATGAATTTAATAAAGAATATAAACATATTATTATTACTGCTTTAATTAATGATTTTAATACAGATCTTATAAATAAAATATTGAAAAAAATTAAAGTATCAAAAAACTGTTAATGATATTTCTACCCTTAGAAATATAAAAGACGATTATAATTTTTAAAAAATTACCTACTATCCTTGGGTTAATAAACATTTTAGATTTTTTTAAAGAGTTTGGTATACCTTTATTTCTTCAAAATAAATGTATAATTAAAATAAAATTGGATTTCTCTATAAAAGATAAAGTTCATATCAATATAAAAATCTAGTATTTATCAGTTTAATTGCTTGAATGTGAAAAAGTTTATATTGGAAAGACAAAACATAATTTAGAAACCAGAAAATAACATTTTCGTAACATCAAATATAAACAGACTGATAAATCGGCCGTAGAAGATCATTTTTGGTCATTTAACCATGAAATAAATCCAGAAGTTCAATTATTAAAACAATTAAATGGTCCGATAGTTTTAATGGTTTGGGAAAATATATTTAGTCTAAAAACAAAAATCGCGTAATGAATTTTGGAACACCAGCAGTCGATTTCGTTTTTAAATTTGTTTTATTTTCATAGTTTGGTAGTATTAACAAGAACATATTAACATCTAGCGTTCGTAACGATGACGACAGCTTTTTTTCCGGCTGAAGATGTGTATAGGTTTACTTAAAATCAGGATCCCGGAGAATTTATAGGAATTATCATAATTTCTCTTATGGTAAAGCAAGTTTTAAGTTAGAAATAGTTACTTTTGTATATAAAAACAGATGTGTATTTTTTTTCATCCTTCCAACAATGAGGCACAATGGTTAGACCGTCCACCCCTCATCAAGACTATTCAAGACTGCACATTCACATTTGTAATAAGTATTTCAAACAACTATTTGTCATGCATGAAGTGTAGAATGAACATTGCATAGAATTTGGATACTCTCTGTTATATGGGAAAACTTAGAAACGTATGATTGATTATGTATTAAAATTAATTTCTGACTGATGTCTCAGCATGAACCTGTAATTACACCCAGTTTTTGTAATTGTTGATGTTGAAGGTGCTGCAATAAATATTGTGTGGGGTAGGACGAATGTAGTTGCATGTAGATTGTCCGTAAGTCAATCCTGGGAAGGACAAGTTGATAAGGAATTGTGACAAAATTTATTTAAGGATATTGATAGATGACTGGATTCATACTAAGCTGATGACTGTTTTATTCAGATTTTGTCCATTAAGTCACAAGATGACATGTTTGATTATTTTTCTCACAATTTATTACATAGGTATAAGCTGATCATACTACCTTACATTTTGACAGTTACTACAACAGGCTTACAGCATACAACTAATACTTGTAAGTCTTTTCATAACACATCTAATAACACATCTAGCGCTCTCTATCCCAGGATAAATCTCAAATACGTAAATAAATATTTGAAGTGTATGTGACATGTAAGGCAAAAATAAATGAAAATAACACGATTTTAAGGAAGAAAGAAAGAAACCGTGGAGAAGCACTATGCTTTAGTGAAATATGAAACACAACAGAATACACACAAACACAAAATACTGCCCTTGTAGTACTTTTTTTCTTTCGATAACAGCAATGTTCCTTTTATTGAATGTTTCGTAAGTTTTTAAATACATAATTACTTCTTTTCTGTGATTTTATGGCTACATATGTCACCTGCCAGGTTGTAAGTGTAGTTAATGCTGTAACTTTTTATTTCATAACTAAACTCTTGATTCAGCTCAGTACACTTGTACCTATCTGCGTGAAATTTTTAAAGGTATTCAGGGCATACGTCAGTAAAAACCTGATGTGATAACTTCATTGACTTTCTGTAACAAACTGTACTCATGAAAGTTTATTCTCTTATTTACTTGATGTTTATAAACATTTCCTTAATGATTTTATATTTGATATTTACTACTAGATAATTTGTGAACTGGGGAGTACTGGCTTTAAACAATTATCAGATATTTAAGAGCAGGTCTTTAAGTGATGGTTTTGAAGTTTCGTTCATTTTGTACAACCAGCAAAGCAGATTAAGAAGAAATGGTAGAAGGCGATGATGAAGGAATTTGTTTAAGACAACAAGAAAGTTATTCGCATCGACCGTGTACCTTATAGATATTTACATTTACTTTGTGATAGTATTATGTCTATCTTACGATTTGCCAATTATGTAACAATTCATTAACAATAGACTGCTTGAGGTGACATACCGACTATCACCGCAGCTCAGTGGCACGTACTGCCCTTTGGCGTTAGAAACCGGTTTCCAATCTCGGTATCAGTCATTTTGATGTGAAGGTTTTGTAGACAGTTCATCACAAATTAGCTTGTACAATGAAATAATTTTTTATTCTTTATTTTCTCGATAGTCTTCTGTAATGATATTTGCACGAAACGTTTAGCGCATTTGGAAGACAAATTATGTCAACTATAACTATGCGGGAAGAGCACGTTAAGCTCTCATCATAATAAATGGCAGTTATGTAACTGGAACTGGAATTTGGAAGAATCTTACTACCCGAAAAATTACATTCTTATTAAAGCATATTTAAAACTCTTTCTCTCCGTATCTCTGGTTAACAGTTATCCCATTTAAATAGTAAGTCGCTATTCGTTTTTTCCCCTTGGTCAGATGAGGGTCGTCTTCTCACAGCGATATCATTTTTAAGACATGAATGCAGTTTTATTTAACAATATCGTTCTTCCAATTACAACAACATTTATAAATATCTGAAGAAAACTTAAATTGATTGACATTTCGCAGATAAAACAATGACATTTTTAAGAATACTAGTAGAAGAGCAACATATCACTTCATTCACATACAACACAGAGCTGTGTACAAAGTGATGCTGTGCTACAGATTTAAATGGTTTAAATAGTTTAATGGGCATTATATTACGTGATTAATTGTTTGTTTAATTACTTATGGCATAATGTAACCATATTGATGAATTCAGTGCAGCCATGCTATGCTTGTTTCTCCACTGAACGCAATGCTGCCAGCAGTCTTACTTGTCCCCAAGTGACACTATGTTTGAGCTGCCTAAGCTACCGCCCGGTCAAATGTTGTTACTCATACACTGCTTTGCACATAAACAATCCTACGACACGACGATAATGGAGTGCTCCGTAGGAAATACATGTATGACCTCACGGACAGTATTGGACTGGTTCGGTTAAGCCGCGAAGTGTGGATGATGTCAAATGACACCAAGTATACTGCAAGGGCGAAAATTGGCGGTCCCGGTCACGTCGACCGTTTCATCGTGGACGCAGCAATTACTGTAGAGCGTATTTGCATCCCTCCTGTTGGGGCATATCCTCATCCGTACCTCATTTGTTACCACGTCGATCATTCCCAGGCTCTAGTTGCGCTCTACGATGTGCCCACGATGAAACTTGCGTCGTCCTATTTTGCATTCGTCGATTTGAGTGACGTGGCTGGGACCGTCAATTTTCCCCCTTTCAGTATACTTGGTGTCATTTGACATGTACACTTCGCGGTAGTAGCCGAACCAGTTCGATACTGTCCATGAGGTCATACATTTATTTTCTACGGAGCACTCCATTATCGTCGTGTCGTAAGATTGTTTATGTACAAAACAGTGTATGAGTAAAAAATTTGATCGGGCAATAACTTAGTCTGCTCAAACCATGTTCCTTTGCACACGGACTACCTCACCTATGTCTGGGGCATTTTTGCAGACGATGGCTACAAGTGTTAAATATCTCTCTCATGTTGACTGCAACGCACGAACCGCCTGGTCGTCTGTTTGCGCATGCGCATATGTACACCTTTGGACTTAGAAAATATTGTCGCGTCGCACAAAAGAAAGTTTCTTCAAAATAGGTTTCGAATTTATAACATTATACTTAACTGATCACACAATGCACTTAAGCTCGCCTCTCAATCATGTCTGACTCACATTGAAGAGGTCCCGAGTTCCAATCCCGGTCAGATATCTTAACTGAACAAACGCCTTCCTCGGAGTTTTCTCTTAACCTAAAATATGTATGTCTGGTAATCCTAGGCTCTATATACCATGATCTCATTCTTGGTCTAAATAGACATAACGAGAGGACCTAAAATTAAAAACAACGCACTGCAAAATGAAAATTCCCTACACCTGATACAATTACAGCATTTTGAAATCAACATCAGTAAGTTGGAAAATATTAATTCGATAAAAGATAATATATGTTTCTGTTAGATATCAATAATTTAAGAGTGAGCTAGGAACTTAACATAATCTATCTGGCAATTGTTTATAGATTCATCAAAGTTCAGCTTAAAAACTGAGCTAGAACACAGTAACACAATTCATTATACTACATTGTACGTACGCAAAACAATTTTAATGTAAGTTATGTTTACCTCGCTTGGGTTTGCTCTAAAATACTCAATAATGTTCCCTGGGATTAGGATTTCATTACGGAGGGGATTCGGTTCGTAAGCCACCATGCTCGGCCCATTGTTCCTATGTCCCGAAGTGGGGGCATCCCCGGGAGGAAGGATGAGGCGAAGGAGACAGAGGGCGGCCGTACCAAGGAGCCACGACAGTACAGAGGGCAGGGTCCCTACAGTTTATTGGATAGAGACTTCCCCCGACAGGCCAGGGCAACGAACTCGCTTCCCTACAGTGGGACGCCAACGAGCCCAGCAGCCAAGCCCAAATGGTACCAGGCAGACGATCCGAACCCCAAAGGTCCCTGGCTGGCGATCACGAAATGGTCCCAGCAGAGACACAGAGACCGGCAACCGACCTACCGGAGGAGGAAGTACTTTTCCTCAGGAGAACATTATCCTGACATGCACCGTCGACACACCCACCGGCTCTTCTACCCTGAAAGAGATCACCAGATGAGAGATGATGTGAAATGAAAATGGAGATGAAATGGAAATTCGGGGGATGTAATTAAACTACCTACCATTCGCCTAGCGACCCGGGAGAACCTCGAACAACCCGTGGGTCAGGTAAGTCGGCCACGGGAGTCAAACCCATGCCTCCCAAATGCGGGCCACAGACGAGAACGCTTAAGCCATTCCAGTAGCCGTTATTCGTGTTTTTCTCTAGTTATATAAGGATCATGCAACTTGAAAGCTTCATATAACGATCGACATCTTAAAAAACTGACTATCGCTACAGTTTACAATATCGTCCTTGTAACTGTAAGAAAATGTGTAAATATCTAACGAAAGTTTGTCTCAGTTGACAAGAGGTAGAAACAAGAGCATTCATTTTTTTAGTATAGTTATAGAAGAGTAAGCAGAGAAAGTCAGATGAATGTAACATTCAGCTTTTGTGTTATTTATTTTAGATATGTATATTTCTTTGATTCACATATAACACACAACTCCATACTGAGCAATGTTCACCTCAAGATTACTATTTCTATTTCCGTACAGATATAAGTCGAAAGCTAGATATGTCAACAACATGTTTCTCCTCCGATTTAACAGCAAAGTTATCAACATTTAAACAATATACGGATGATCCTTAGTAATTCAGAAATACCAACGTAACGTGAGATAGTTTCCTGGTATGTTGCTGTTATCTAGGGACAAAGTTGAAGGCAAGAATCATGCTATTCTTGTTATTGGGTCCAGTAAACCTTAGTTAACGATAAACATTCCTGTACGTGAGGACATTAAACCCGGATTTCTGTGTCGAAGTCGATATCTACTAGCGGTTTTTGTAATGTAGATAACTGATGTAGTTACTGAGTCCGTCACTAGGTGCGCGGGGTCTTAAGTGGTTAGTCCATGGCCGATAATTAGCGCCAAGTGTGAGTATATATTTTAGTGAAAGAAAAGCCAAAAAAGCAAAATGATCCTCTAGTTCAGGATATGAGATTATTTTACCTTTTAATTTGGCTTTACACCAGATTTATGGCCTATTAACAAAACCTATATGAAAATACCTTGACATCGGGAAATAAAACTTCTTACTCAGTGAAAGCGGAACTGATAGCCGTCATGACAGTTACTACTGTATGGAAGACAGTGAAATGGTCGTTCAGAATTTGCATTCCACCAAACCCGTTGGTCTTCAGAGCTTCTATAGTAATGCAAGTATTAACTATTACTTATTAAAACATCATTATATTCATAAACATTATTGCAGTGCACTCCTTGCTGTATGTAAACCCAGGTAAATGAGCACACCTATGACCGCAAAGCCATTGTCTGCTTCCCAACGTTTCTTATAACGTTGCACGAATCTTTAAAGAAGGTGAGTTTCATGCTAATCCTGCCCTCTCGCGGTGAAATAGAAATCGCCCTAATTTGTTAAACATCACAAACAAGCAAGCAGAAAGTAAATTAGAAGCACTATTTCTTGTGAAGGACAAAACAGAACCACGAACAAACGTACTATAAGCTCTAAACTATGTTCACTGGTTGTCAAAATTTTGGATGATTGTCTACGTCATCCTTGTTGGGATAGGTTTTGAGTTTGTTAGCAGAGTTTTGCCTTATACCGCGTGCCTCAAATCCGATAAGCGTAGATATAGTGATAAAATATATTACTTTGGGTCACTATAAAATACAACTGAGGCTACATAACATCGGTAAGCGACAATACAGTCGTGTTTTTATCCTGGACATGTCGATCACGTGGTCCCTCCATTCACAGCCTTCGGTGTATGTTCATGTCATGCTTAATTTAATGCGGAGGACCACCTTGATTTTAGCAGTAACCAAGGAAACTGATTTTGTGGACTGTACTCGATAGAGCTGTATTCATATCACTAGATAAATTTAGTGCACACACTACATTTCTTATGTGAATAGTCATGAAGAAGACAACAATACATTTAATATTTGAGATAAACTAAAACGGTTCTTTCATTCCAACAACAAGCTGCACGCAGCCACACAACGAAGCACATCACATATCTCAACATATCTTTAACTCTAAAAGAAGAAGCCTCCTTTTTGCGCGCTGGCGAGTCACATGATTGGCTGGCCGCATAACCGGCGCCAAGTGAAATATTCATGCGCCCGCCGGAACAAATGACGATAATGGCGCAAACATACTGAGGCCCAAAACACTGAACAGTTTTTTAATTTAACATAAACACACTTTGAAAAATACCACTGTTGTTCTTGAACTGGCAGAGGACACAGTTTCACAATGGGACGCCTATATCCACCCTTAGAAGTTCGCACTGTAGCTACCCGCACTAAACCGTCACCACCCGGATGAGTCTCAGTGATGATTCCAAGTTCCCAATGCAGAGGAGATGAATTGTCTTCCATTAGCAGGACCATGGTGTCTGCCTTAGATTTTCACTGGAGCTGGACCACCTTTGCCTCTGCTGGAGTGAATGTAGATAGTCGGTTGACCACCGTTGCCACAGATGTTGTAGACGATCTTGGAGCTGTTGCCATTTCTGTAACTGATTCAGATTGAAAAACAAGGTGATGGTAAGGAAGTCATTGGTTCTTCGATGAGGAAATGACCTCAAATGTATACGATTCTAAAAATTTTCGATTGTACGCCTCACTAAATTATACAGACTCCGTGCGTTGTCAGATCTCGTTACCATTCACTTCCATGTGAAGGTTTTGTAGAAAATCCTTCATCACAAATTAGCTTATACACTGAAACAACTTTTTATTGTATGATTTTCTGAATAAACTTATATAATGTTATTTATACTAAATTTTTAACGCATTTAGAAGACATATTATATTATGTAAACTATATATAATTATCCGGTAATGGCAGCTTTCTACCAGCATTATGAATATCATTTGTATAACCGGAGCGGAATTTAGAATTTTCTTCCTCTTCTTGTGTACCTGTGCTAAACATTTCCGATTTGTTCTTTGTATAGTTCAAGTACATCTCTTAAGTAATAAGTTGCTATTCGGGTTTTCCCAGAAAATTCATCTTGATTAACATTACGTAAATACAACAGTAACCTTTGGAACAATAGTAACAGAAGAGCAACACTTCATTTGATTCACATATAATACTGAACTGAGTAGTAAGTTATTTTGGCCTCAAGATTTACATGGTTTAAGGGGAAAGGTACGTTAGAAAACGTTCTTATGCCCCTACTTTAAAACTAATATAATATACAAAATGATCCGTTTATAAGAAATGAAGTCACAATAGGTAGTATCCAGTCACCGGACGGGGACAATTTCTAGTGACATCCATGATAAAACCAACAGTCACTAATTCCGCCACTAGGAGCGCTTGTAGTCACGTAGTTAACTCCTCGCCGATAGATTCCGCCATAAGAGAATCAGGACGCCGCCTATTGCAATTGTCAAATAAATAAAAGCAGTTTATTATTTAAAATATTAATTTCATTTAGGAGAAATACTTATCTAGCAGCTACTCCTTGCTTTCAAAAGACACTTGATAAAGACGTTTACACTTGAAAAAATAAATGACTGCTCTCCCTCGGTACGGAACAGAAAACTACCATTGCGTCTACTAGATCACGGAACATGACAAGATTTACTTCATGTTAGGGTTGAAAATAACTTTAGTTTACAGTTTTATTGTATATATTGATTCAAAATTCCTGTGTATTCTATTGGGCAACTATGCTGTTATACTGAAAGTTTTGAATCTGTTCAGTCGTATATGGAGCATTTCTGATAAATGATTTGTTGTTATTTTACACCATATTATTCCTTGTACCAAAAGTTTTCTAATGCACTTCTACTTAATACAGATACCTAGATAGATATTTAATACGGATATCAGAGAATACATTTCCAATAGCAGTAAGTCTGGGCACAGAAAAATACATCACTCTATTATTACTAACATCAAGGTAAAATAGTCAGAAACTATAAACCCAAATGTGCAAAAAACCAGGGAGGACCGAAGAAAAGGTGCGCAGACCAATTTGGAGCCGGAAAGGACTGAGGCCCGGATGCATTAAAGATAATCTAAGTTCAAGCATATGAAAATGATCTTCAGTCAAGCTGAACTTAGAATTTCATTATATAAATATTGATCTAAGATCATGGCCACTTGATCTAAGATCAAATCTAACTGGTACATTTTCTCCAGTTAACTTGATTGGATCAGCAGAATTTACACAATAGTTTCTGAGAAGAAATAAGTAGTGCAGCTTTAAATAAATAGTAAATAAAGCATTTTTGTGGTTACTTGTATAAATAATTAGCCTCTTTACTTCACAAATGTATGTTAATGATGCATTATTTATGTTCATAACTTATACATTTTCATTATTTGCAGAATTCAGATTACTGTGATATCTCTGATGATTAGAATTTTCAATTTGAAAGGTCTCCTTGTGTTTTCCAACATAGAGGAAATCCCATCACAGAAATAAATGACAGAAGATTCAAAATGAGATTTCGATATCAAAGCATGTAATTAAAGAACTGGAGCGTAGGATACAACAACAATTAACAACACAAACCCTGAGGAATTACGCAGTTAATCCAATACCTATGATCCTTCTCACATTACGGTAGTATTGAACTAAAATCTTCCAGATGGTGATTTGAAATATATTCAATATAAATAAAGGGACTGCGTTTAGAACAAGACACAAAGTTACAAGGGAGATTACAACTTTAAGATCTCATTTCATCAGGACGCCTATGGAAAAGGCTGAAATAAGAAGGGTTATGCGAAATTTATAGTTAGCGGAACACATCTTCTCTTTTGCTTGAACTTCAATTTTTGTTTATGTTTTCCAACTCACAGTATTTTAAACGAACGAAAATGAAAATAAAATAAAATAAATTCTTATATTGTTTATTTAAAATAACATTATTTCTAGGACAAATAAGCATAAAGCGAAATATTTATTTAGTTTTTGTTATGCCTAGATTGGCTACTCTGTGTACTTGAATTAAGCAGTTACGAGTAATTCCGATAATTCTGAAATACTTTCGATACAACACGAAAGTTGCAACATGTTTGATGATGTTGGCGCGTTTGTTTTTGTGATCTCAGATAAGTACTAAACGACGTTCCTCTGATCCAAGGTCAGCATTTTACAACGAAGAGGGTTCGCAAACTAATCTCAATTTTGATCTTCGATTATAAATGAATAGCAGTTAGCAATTTTTAGGCAACCGGGACTGAGAAGTCCAAATCCGTGAAGTAGAAGATTTCTACTTATGTAATTATAATTATCAGACCAATAAACAAACATTATACCATATTTACTTGTAACAAACTCCATAAGGCACACTTGAAGTAATAAACCAATAACATCTTTAGATACATAGGAGAGGCTGCCAAGACCACTTCCCACGTATGTATTTATCACACAGAGGCTTATTGCTGATAAAATGTTTTGTTCAATTCTCTTTCCTGCTAAGATATACAAATTTGCAGTGTTTGACTCAAGATATTAATTATCATTAGACTGGGAAGTTGATGAAATATCTTCTCTTTCCTGAATCATCACAGAGTAGAGAATTCAATATAAATACTTTTCACTTAAAAATGAACCAATATTGTCTACTTCTACTCTGCATGTTTGGAATTTTAATGTAAATTGGTTATTTGTTAGGAAAGCTACTTTTGGTTTCATTTTGATCAATTTTTTTCTTTTAAACACACATGTATAGTCATTGTTGAAGCTGCTTACTGAATTCTGGTGTATGGTCTTTTGGTAAGGCACTGAATACGTGTTTACGCAGTTATCGTTATCGATGTAGATAATGTTTGTGCTTCCCCGAGTTAAGACAAATACTTGCTCTCAGGTGAAAACGTGTGCGGGAGATGCTTTTCCTGGAGGAGACAGGGGGAGCTACTGTCTACCCACCACAAGAAAGCAAGAGATGAATGAAGGAGATGGGTGTTTGAACTGTTTATCTACTCTGTTGGTAGATCTGTTTACTAGGAAATGAGTGTATGAAACTTCATATGAGATCTAATGTTTGTTGCAGTAACTTCAGTGATAGGTATTAGGTATGAGTGAGTTGTGTGACAAAACTTGCGTATTTTAAACGAATCTACCATACTTGCCATACTCGGAATGCGAGTATAAACACCGTGGGGGCAGCAGAAGGGATTATGTTGCACATTCCTGTATCTTGCTTTCTTGTGGTGGGTAGACAGTATAAGATCAGCTAGCGAATATGTCATAAGTAGATGTACTATCGACATAGAAAACAATCCTGTTCATTCACTTCGTGTTGAACTTGCTGGTGTAGGAGTGAATGCTTTATTAGGGGCCAGGAAGTAATGTTGATTTGTTAAAGGTAGAGCCGTAATCTTTCTCAGATAACGCTAGAGTTGTAACAACACATTCATCATAGACCAGGTTACGTCAAAAACCATACGTTTATACTCACAAATATAACAGAACCATGTGCTAAGGGATACTACCCTCAGTATTAACATTTCTATTTTCGCGTTGGTTTCAGTTGTCAGCTCACTGCCGATAGATAGCAGCACGGTATAGTCAGTATACTATGGTTTGGAATTTTCCACTTCTAATAATACTTCACTGCTATAATAAACAAGATAAAGAGCCAATGCAGCGCTCGTCAGTAAAAGTCAATGTGCCTCAATTCTTTGCCATGAAGTGAAAGTAATGGAGCAGTGGAGATCTGAAGATGTCCCGTCATACTCATGTAGAGACATGGAGCAATTATCCAGAAGTAGGGACAATTCCTATCCCCCACACCCTTTAGTGTGTTCATGACCGATTTTCCAACTCAACCACAGGTCGAAATGGCACAGTACGCTGACGACGTGTTGTTGTTCTGCAAAAACAGACATATACTCAGAGCCTTCAACCCAATCTAGAGACACCTCCGTCTCACACAAGAGTGGTGTAGGCATTAGCGGATGTACGTAAATCCGGACAAAAGCCACGCCATTCTTCTTACAAAGCGCCACATCCCCGCTGACTGCCCCAACTTCCACTTTAGAGGCCCAAGGATAGAGTGGACAAATTCCACCAACTACCTGGGCGTTCAACTTGATAGAGGCCTAACTTTCCGCGGACACATCAGGGAACTCTCGGCACGGGTACAGGGGGCTATTGCCTCTCTGTACCCAATGCTGGGTTCGGGCTCGCTGCCAGTCCGCTTAAAGCTCCACCTCTATCGAGCGCTTATAATCCCACTTATGTTGTACGCCTGTAAAATCTGGGACATGGCTGCCGATAGCTGGATAGCATACCTTCAGCGTGCACAGAATAGAGGACTCCGATCCATATATTCTGTGGGCCGTTCTTTCCCCGTGAGGTTGCTTCACGAAGCTTTTCTTCTCCCATACGTGGAGGACGAAATTAGGCGCCGGGCGAACAAACTCCACGCTCAAATTGCACCACACAGAAGCGCCCTGGTTTGGTCTCTAGGAGATTACGACGCTACGAGACGCCGCTCCAGGCTTTACCGGGTACCCCGTATGGCATTTGGGCACCCGAGGTAACAAAGGAGTTAATCCATACAGCAGCATAAGCTGAATTTCAAAATCTCCAAATGAGCTATTTGGATACAAAATTCACCCCACATTATAGTAAAATAAAACACGAGGGTGTAAACAAAAAGGCGGTTTGGTATCCTGTACAAAATTAAAGAGGAGCCAAAAGCTACCTCAAAAATTTCCGCAACAAAATAATCTCACATCATCTTGTAACCATCTAAATTATCAACATCCGGTCAGACCCAAAACCTGGCTGGGTACGCAGCAAAAATCTTCTAGCTGTTAACAGCCTGTCAGTATTCGACTTGTACTTAGACAAATTCGGGAGAGAGTTTCGATCTTGAAAACTTTTTATCCTGTTCATCGTTTTATTCTGTGTACTCCCGCGGTAGAGTTTAACAATGACGTGCTGTAAGTCCAAATCACTGCCACGGCATTATTGAACAAAGCTGCAATGTCTGACAAGGTAAATGTGGAGGATTGCATTAAAAAAACAGTGGAATGCAGAAAATATTTAAATAGAAAATTTCCTTTATGAATCACAAATTAACGTCTTATCTCTATTACTCATGTTCAAGCGCAATGAAAAAGTAGAAGAACTAGTTAACTAATTTAATCATAAGAAATTACCAACACTACAAAGGTTCTGTTTCTCCTTGAGTGTCAATCGCAACGCAAATGAACATTTTATTTCGTTTTGACTTTGTATAATATAACTCAATATCTTAACATAGACGCGAACTATCTTTCAAGAAGCAAAATGTACAATTTCCGCGGGTCTGTATCACTTAGGCGCTTCGTTACTAGAGGGTAGACATGGGGAGTAGATAAGATGGACAGAGGTGGACGTTACTAACAGATCGTTTTCTAAATATATTCTAGGCTTGTCGGTAGCGTCACTTAACGGGGTAGCACAACTAGAGTCAGGACGACATTCAACTAAGGTCAAAACTGTCTCAAGGTTAATGAAATATTTGAATAGAGTTGCTAACTTGGAGGAAAATAGTATTATTAAAAATGTTTTCTTATGCCAATTATTAGAAAATGCAAAGGATTTTATATACAAAAAGGAAGGGAATTAAGGGAACAGAGAGGAATGGTACATATTTGGAGTGATGGGGAGTATTATTATAGAGGCTTTTGTAAACAAGTAGAATCAAGATATTGATAGTCAAGTTATTTTTACTTGTACAAGAGAGAAAGACTCTTTGAGGATATATAGGGAATAGTGTGGGGGAGGGAAAAGTATCTAATATGTGTAATAAGCTAGGGCGAGAAGGATGTCCTTGAGCGAGGACAGGAGTTAGAATTTTGAAAGGAATTAGACATGATAAGGAAAAAGTGAACTTCCCAATGTGTGGGGTTGATGAGACGGACCGGCATGGTGTAACATATTACAAACAATCAAAGGTATGAATAGAACAAATTTGTCAACTCAAATATAACACTTTTAAGGAGGGGGGAGAGGTACTAATAATCAGGAAAATACTCTCTGTAAGAAGAGAAAGTAATATAAGAAATATAGGGATTATTTGGAGAAAGTCATAGAGAAATGGGTAATAACAATTAAAAGTAAATAACAATAAAGTTAGAGAAATAAGAACTGGGGATGAAAGGGAACAGTGGGTCATGAATACACGGAAAACCAGGGGTTGTGAGTATTGACGTCGCAGCTTAGGGCAAGCAGGTAGTAAGGGTATATTGGAGGTGAACAAGAAGTTTGTTACTATGTGTTAGGAATGTGTAAATGGTAATGCATTAGTGAATTTATGTATACAGAAAGATGTTACAGCGTCAAACAAAGTAAACAATTTGAAGAAAGAAAGTCTGTCCACACGTTAGGTTTCGAACCGTCAACCCTGGCGCTATTTGTCACAGCCTGCGTTTTGCCATTGACCTACGAGAACAGTTGATAGTCCGTTCCTTGTATACAACATACATATAGGTTCTGTTAAACTCATTTCTCCATGGGCTTTCCGTTTTCTTGCATTGTCTGCAACACCGTGTAGCTAATAGCTCAGATACAAGAGAACTGCTACTTTCTCATATTTAGTCATTCTTTCACCATTTTAGCTAAATATAATCTTCTATATACACGAAGTGAGTATCAAGTTAAAATGGCCGCCACCACACAATACATCTACGAACATGGACAGTTTAGTTTCCATACTCTCTGGTCAGAGATCGCCTGAATGAGACTGACCCGCGAAAAATTTACATTTACTTCCTTGAAAGATTGTAAGTACATGATGTGTTAGCAGGAAGGAAAAAGGAACAAGGAATTTAAAAGCATTAATATATCTGTAATATAAATACAAATATGGCAACGCGTGCTTGACAATCTTTACTATTTGTGGTACATGAAGTTTTTCAGAATTCAACTAAACAGTAAAATCTGAATACGTGAAATATTCAAAACAGCTATAAACAACACAATCAATGGTTGCTTTATTTTCAAACCTAATACAAATCAAAACTTGTCATGTTTCGTGATAAAGTACATAGAACAGTAGCTTCCTGCTCCATATCGACGGATTTGCAGTGAGTTTTCCTTTCAGGTGTAAACATCTATCGCCCATGTTTACTAAGGAAACGAAAGCTACTAAATATTTACTTACGGTAAATGAAACTAATGCTTTAAATCCCAAATTGCTTGAATTTTCCAGGCATTTTAATCAGCAAAGTCCTGATTCTTACGTTAGCACCATCTATCGGCCACTGCTTAACTACCTGAGCCCTTGTGCTCCTAGTGGCGGACTCAATAACTTTAAAGGGTAATATCATTACAGAAAGTTTTTCATGGTGCCTTTAGGAAATGTCCGGTGGCTGGATACTAACTGTATTCATATACATTGTGTAACCACAAACACATACATAATAAACTATTTATACAATAACGTTAATCTTGAGTGGTGTAAAGTAAATAGGACTGTAAGCTATTTAAAAATATTTAGTTCAAGATTGAGTAGAATGAGTAAATGAGAGTATTATAATATTCGTAAGAGTCCAGTGAGGTACCGGATAAGCTAGTGATGTACAAAGTCGAGTGTAGAGAACACCTTCAGAACAACCTTTTTAGATATTTTGTCTAATCTTAAACTTTGAGAGGCAGAGTCGGCCTGAAAGATTCAATACCATAGCCAGGATTTGAACTGTGGACCTTACGGACACGGGTCCATTTACTCTAAACACTGAGCTAGCATAGCAACATGCCATTATGAAATTGAATTCAAAGAAGTTTAAAACTGTTGGTAATCGTCGGAAGGTTTGAAGCTATTAATAGCTTACAAGTTTAAAGAACATTAATATGACGACATATTTGTGTTGCTGTATGCAAAAATAACATATATCGTTATTTATTCCGTTGGCAGAGCAAAGTTAAATCAACCAAGGAAATTATGTAGCAAAATGAATTGTAATATGGAAAATGACGTTTGGAAGTAGAGATGTTTATCTGAAACATGTGACATGCCATACAAAATAATTACACAATATGTCTTCAATATATTATCATCAACGTGGCCATCATGATTATTTATCAAACACAGTTTAGAGCTGAACCTTTAGTTTTATTCTGCTACACACATTATTATCAATATTGCCCGTTCATTTGATGTGGTGCCTATGACTCATGTTTAAAAGCTGCCACTACTTCAATATAAATATTATTTCCTTACTATAACATTGTTAGCTGAACACACAATGGACTTATGCTCGTCTGTGTAACGTAGGAGGTAACCTGTCTGTACACGTCAAGATTTCTCGAGTTGGAATCTCGATCCGTGTGAGTTATCTGGATACAGGCTTTCCTCTATTCTCAAAGGTAAATATTTGGTAACACTAAGCTCTATGGACCCTGGGCTTATTTGAAAACCACTTCACACATTTCATTCATCCTTCGACTTTACTTAACGCTGGAGGATGTGTATATTTTTTAAAAAAGCACAATACAAATTCCGATATTCTATTATTCAATAATTAGACTTTATAACCACGTGCTTATAATAAATATAACGGTATCTCAGACTATTGCAATGTTAATGTACACTTCTGGGAGGGCAAAGAGAAAGACGGATAGTGAGACAGGCTTCCCTGGTAAGTTCAGGAAGGTAAATGAGTGCTATCGTCCCTCTTTTGGGTAGGCAGATTAGCCACCTCGTAGAATAATGTTCATGGTGTTCCAGTCTATTCTCTACCAATTAGTTTCAGAGTGAGAAAAATATAAAAATGTTTAATTTGAATCGCTGATATGAAAAGGCAAATCAGTCCTTGTTTTATAGTTTTGAGAAAAAATACGTAATATTGTGGACGGTGGGTACCTTGTTCACTTATATTCTACACAAAACTTGTAGAACTATTCGTTAGTAATTGCTTGCACTACTTAGTGACCTCAAATTTGCATGTCTATTATCTACAGACATGTTTTATACAACGGATGAATTTCCCTTTTATAATAATTATGGAATGTTTAATAGAACACAACAAAATTGTATGTTATTTGTTCATTTTTGGACATTTTGAAACAATGTAATCGTGAAATAAATCTGTAATGAGGTTAATGAACATATTGTGCTATGTGGAAATACTCTTACTGAATTAATTTCAGCTTCCACTCATCATCAACTTGGACTTCAGTCTTTGGCCTTGTCAAAATGTTTTGGTAGAAGTGGAAATGTTCATGTGGGATGTATTGTGTTATACTTTTTTAACGTCTACTATTTCCTTTCTCTTGATGGAAAGGACCGCTGTGTCATAAAGGTTCTTGAAACTTAGATCTGGACGTGCCTTACCTTTTACTAAAATAAAGAGTACTGGACGAGTCCATCAATGTACTAATCTGCTGCAAGGTAACCATAATGTTCTCTATAATAAATTAGATGCTTGTACTTTGAAACTGTCACACCAGGAGCACAATGAGAACTGCCAGGACGAGCAATGGCCTTGATTGTCCTCTTGAGACAGTTCTCACACCTGTGTTTGAAGTCTATGATGTCCTTAGTGACCGTTGCTGTTCCTATGAAAGCATTTGGGCGCTTTCTAGATAATGTCAGAGAAAGATATTCAAGTGGTATATACACAGTATCATGGCGACGGAGACCAAAGTCGCGGTCACACGGCAATAAAGAGTGATCGCTTTCTGGAAAGTACTGCCGAATGACATTGAATCTTACAACAATTGTCAATGATAATTTGACCTACAGACAAATCACTAAATAAATAGATCGTCTTTGCAATTGGTGGAAGATGAGAAAGGCGGTCTTCTTACAATTTACACACCTCATCTGCTCCTCGCTTAGCCTAACCTTCATAATGTACACAAAAGTGTGCATTATCTGATTTGATGTCATGTGTGTAGAACAAATAAAGCCATAATGTTCTCAGGTAAGGCATTTCCTGTACTGACAAAGCTGGCAGCTAAATATTCTACATATTGTGTCTTTGTGGGTTCGTGAAATAATAAAACGTGGTTAAAAAACACAAAAACTACACTTTATTCTCCTCGAAATACACTGTTCACCATTACCTTTTTGCTAGAACCTCAAAACAGTTTATTTTCTCTCAAAACTACGCTCAACTGTCTCTCACTTCCGGTAACGATCGGCCATCATTTTTCATCGGCTTCGCGAGTCTACCACCAGGGTGACACTGCTCCCTCCTCAAGGCTGGTCGTCCCGAACAGCGCCTTCGTAGCGGGCCAGGCGATCCAGGTGTACCACCAACATCTTTCCTCGGGGCACCTTCTGGATGCGGTAGACCACGTCGTTAATCCTCCTCACCACACGGTACTGCCCTTGCCATGGCTGCTGAAGCTTCGGGCAGCGTCCCTTGGTCCGGGTCGGGCGGTATAACCAGACCAGGTCACCTTGCTGGAACCCTTGGCTGTTGGCTTGCCTGTCGTATCGGGTTTTCACGCGGTCGCTCGCCTTCTGGACGTTCTGGCGAGCCATCTCGTGTATGTCGTGGAGATGGTCCACCAAGTTCTCCACATCCCTCAAGAGTGGCCCCAAGTCTGCGTCCGCCAGCTGCTCCCTCCTCAGGCCTGCGCTATCCCAGCCATCCGCAGGCACTGCCGTGACTACTCGAACTGCTGCGGCACGCTCCTTCCGCTCCACTCTTGTGCATTGGCTGCACTCTTCTGGACAGGGTCTTCGGGATATAGCGTCCGCGTTACCGTGACTCTTCCCTCTGCGATGTCCCAAGGTGAAGTCGTACTCCTGCTGCCTCTGGATAAAACCTGCTGTCTGGCCTTCCGGTCGCGCCGTCACCATCACCTCGCTCCTCGCGGGGACAACCACGTCTTCGTTCAAGATGACCCTGTAAATTCCAAGGCGCTCTTCTGGTTGACGGAGTATAACCTCTTCTCCGTCGAGCCTCAGGACTTTCCTGCCATCGTCGACCGTCGCCTCGTGGCTCCTGAGGGCATCCAGCCCCAGAATCACCTCCTCAGCCACCTTCGCGACGAACACCCACAGACGCACGGCACTCCGTCCCAAGTTCAGCTCCAGCAGGTCCTCCTTCTCCGCAGGCATGGTGTCACCCGATGCCATCAGAAGCTCGTATGGTCGGCTCGGCTTCCTCGTCGGCAAACCCTTCGCCACGTCAGGTCTGATGATGGTCACCGCCGCCCCGGTGTCCACCAGCACGCAGCACGGCTTTCCTCTTACGCAGCCGTCCGCGATGAGGTTGTCATCCATCCACCGGCTGACGGCGCGGATTGTCACTCGAGAGGATGGTGGTAGTGGCGCCGACGTGCCCCTCTCCACGCCGGGCCTTACTCGTTCTTCCCGCTGCCCTTCCTGGTGTGGGCAGTCTCTCTGCAGGTGTCCGCGCTGTCCACACCCCCAACATAGGCCACTAGGTGTTCGCCGGCGTCCCTCGGCTGGTCTTCTGTCTCCAGCGTAGCGCACACTCCTCGTTCTCGACGTCGGGATAGATGCTACCTTGGCCGCCTCCTTCCTTAAAGCCGCTGTCAGCGCCTCCTGGATGGTTTCATAATCGCTGAGCATTAGGCGCTGACGAATCTCCGTGTCCCGTACCCCGTCGACAAAGTTGTAGGCAGCTTCCCGGGATACGAACTCCAGTGGCAGGTCGACCAAGGCCTTGCTAGCTAGCTGCTCAATCGCTATGGCTAACTCCTGCAGCGTCTCCCCCGGCTGCTGTGACCTTGCCTTTAGTTGGCTGCGGTACGCTGCGGCTAAGCGGTAGTTCCCGAAACGATTCTCCAGGGCCTCCCTGATGTCCTTGGGCGCCGCCGTTGTCTGCACCGCGTTTAGGACTTCCGCGGGCCGTCGCTGGAGGCTGGCTATTAACTGTGTGGCCTCCTCCTCCGGTGATCATCTGTTGTGCCTGGCCACTGTGTCGAACTGGCGGCGGAAGACTTCAAACATTGACGCGCCGTCATACTTTGGAGGTTTGACGCGCGCAGATGTTGTGTCGCGTCTCGGCGCGTCAGCCTTCAAATCCTTCAGTCTCCTGCCGACGACGTCCTCCACCATGGCGTTCAGGGACTTGACGCTGCTGTCGGCCTTTCCCTCCAGGTTGTTTACGCGGTTCGCGAGGTCTTCGACGTCTTCAACCATGGCGTTCAGGTACTTGGCGTTATTGTCGGCCTTTCCCTCTAGGTCATTGAAGCGGTTCGCCAGGTCCTCGACGTGCTCGTTCACTTGGCCCATCCGCTTGTCCAGCGCCGTCACGTCACCCCTGACGCCGAAAAACTGTTCTTCAAATTTGGCGGCGAGGACCTCGTTCGCCTCCATTTCCGTGGCCAGACTGTCGTTCGCTGCCTTCATTTCTGTGGTCAATTAGGTCTTTATTTCTTTCAACTCTGCGGCCAGGTTGTAATTTGCCGCTTCTGTTTTTGTTGTTAACTCGTTCATCTTAGCGGCCAAGTTGTTATTGGCCGCTTCCGACTTCGCTGTTAATTCGTTCATCTTCTGCAAAAGCATTTCCAATGTCGATTCCATGGCCATAATGTTCGGTGATGTTGTTATCCCGCTTCTGACAGCAGTTGTGGCTTTGTGGGTTCGTGAAATAATAAAACGAGGTTACGAAACACAAAAACTACACTTTATTCTCCTCGAAATACACTGTTCACCATTACCTTTTTCCTAGAACCTTGAAGCAGTATTATATGTGGCGAACAAATATCTAATGATTGGCGAACGAGGGTTACCACAATTGATCACTGTTCACGAAGACTGACGGCAGAATTTTTTTATAACTCGATAACTTTTGTTTGTTCCTCCCGTATATATGAACCGACAATTATGAAACACCGAACAAGTTGACCACCCTAATAGGCTGCACGTTTGACTCTTCTTGATATCGGCTACACGCCGGATAAATGTTTATGATGTCTTTCTAGCCGCGCACCCGCCTTCATCGGCGACAAGCCGAAGAGTCTACCCCCACAACTGCGTGTGTGTCTTTATATATCACTTTCACTCTCCAAATTCCTTTTTAAACAAAGTCCTTTTGTGGCTGTTTTGGTCGCCATTGTAAACGATTCGAAGAATACCCTATTCATGTATGTCAAGTGACAATTCCTTTAGAAACCTTCTAAGGTCACTGTTCCTTTCATTCATGGCATTGTTATAAACAGTTTCCCCAACTAAACTGGCCTTGGGGCTTGGTCTCACAAAGAATCAACATTCCTTTTACGTCTATCATTATTCTTTGCTCCTGCAAACAATAATTTCGGTATCAAATGACCCCATAGATATTATTTTATTATCCCATAATGAAATAATATATATGTCTTGCCCGAATATAACGCAAAATATTAGATCTTTGTCAGCAACTTCCAATTCGTTTTACAATTTCTTTTGACAACATTAATTTTTTTACATGACATTTCCTAAAATTATTCACATGGTTATAGAACAACATTTCATTTAAAATTTACCAACATTCTGTTCTGCAATTTTCAACTTTTAAATATTACTCGGAAAAGATTTCAATTTACCTCATCTCTCTTTTTCTCCATCTGATCTACTTAAAATTAATTCATAATGTTGTTACACTTGAAACAATTCCTAAATATACACTCCCATGTTTAAATCAATGGTACATTAATAATATTATATTTGTATACAACATTTCTGAGTTCTTCTTCTTGATTCTATATAAACATTCTTTTCAAAAGTCTTTCATTGTTCTGATATTTTTTTATTAACTGTTTATTTTTTTTCATACATTTCCCAATACTTCTTTATGATTCTATATAAATATTATTTTCAAGAGTCTTTAAGTGTTCAGATATTCATTACTATATTTTTTCACTTGTTTAGTTTTAAGTTTCACTGCACTGTCACAACACTGTTTAAACTTAACCTATACCATTTACACTACACTATTTATACTTAGCCTATACATTTTACAAGTTTGTTTCTTCTCCTTTTACTATTTGTTATGGCAATTTTAAACACTTTAGCCTAAGTTCCTACCATTTACAAGAAAATTCATCCTACCACAACGTACTTCGAAATACAAGAGAATTTTGCGGACTTTTCCATGTATGAAGGACTTATTTATTCTACATCCCCATGATTTTTCCATATCTAGCTTAGATATCGTACATCGATCTTTTTTTCTATTTTTCTTAGGCATATTCTGATGGAACTGTGCCCCTTGCCCGAAATATTTTAATATTTCTGTTTCGTTTATCCCTGGATTTTGCATGTTTTTCAATGTTTCGTTTGTCACCGTGATCTCTATTGCTACCTCACTAATTTCACTTGTGGTTTTCTCCAAATTCCTCGTCAGTTTTCTAATTTCCCATTCTGATACTACCAATCTACTCCTAGTTTCTTCTAATTCTTCTCTAGCCATTTCTCTTTCTTTGCCTAAGTTCTGTCCTATTTCCTCCCTCAGTTTTCTGTATTCGCTGTCTGTCCTTTCATTAACTAGATTCAAAATTTCAGTTTCCTTTGTCACCGTAATCTCCACTGCTAACTCGTTCATTTCATTTGTGATTTTCTCCAAATTCTTCGTCTGTATTCTATTTTCCCTCTGTGATACTTCTAGTCTACTCCTAGTTTCTCCTAACTTTTCTCTAGCCATTCCTACTTCTTCGTCTAATTTCTGTACTATTTCCTCCCCAGGTTTTCTGTTTTTACTATCTGACCTTTCATTAACTACATTCACAACTTCATTTTCAGCGTTCTCCGTCTCCTCACTAACATCTTTTCCTACATTTTCTGTTACCTGATCAGCTTCTTCTCTTACGTTCACTACTTCCTGACTAACGTTCCCGAAATTTTCTAACGACTGTTGTTGATTGTCTAACTTCTTTCCTAGTTCTATTTGTCCTGCCTCTAACTTCTGAAAACCACTTTCTATCTTTTCTTCTACCTTTTTTGAACTTTGATTATTATCCTCCATCTGTTTTATTAAACTTTCAAAGCCACTCCTCATCTCTTTTCTAAAACTTTCGAACATTTTTCTCATTTCCTCTAACATAATTTGTTCCATTTCTACATCATTTAGGACAGTTCTACTACTCTCTGCTACTTCGACTTCCTGCCTACTGCTACTATAAACCTCTTGAACTTCCATTTTTCTACAAATTTTTACTTAAAATCTTGTTTTTCACTTCTCAAATAAATTCACCATAGTCTAGTATATAATTTTACATTCTGTACCTTTGATTGTTTTTACTGGCTCCTGATGATGTCACTGATGACGATGCCGGCCTCCTTTCTTCTTTACAGTCGTACTGTTGACGAATTTCTTGATGGGTCGACCGTCCTCCTGTCGAACCACCTTCTCCTGTTGAACCTCGCTGTCGGGTTGAAACTTCTTCTAGGTTGAACCTCCTTCTAGGTTGAATCTGCTTCTCGTTGAACCTCGTCGTCGGGTTGAAACTCCTTCTCGTATCGGGCTGAACCTCCTCCTCGTATCCGGCTCCACTTGTTGTCGAACGTCCTTCTCCTATCGTGCTGAACCTCCTCCTCGTAACGAGCCCCACGTTGGGCGCCAGTTTGAAGCAGTATTATAATGAGTGTACACAAGCCCCACGTTGGGCGCCAGTTTGAAGCAATATTTTATATGTCGAACAACGAGCCCCACGTTGGGCGCCAATTTGAAGCAGTATTATATGTGGCGAACAAATATCTAATGATTGGCGAACGAGGGTTACCACAATTGATCACTGTTCACGAAGACTGACGGCAGAATTTTTTTATAACTCGATAACTTTTGTTTGTTCCTCCCGTATATATGAACCGACAATTATGAAACACCGAACAAGTTGACCACCCTAATAGGCTGCACGTTTGACTCTTCTTGATATCGGCTACACGCCGGATAAATTTTTATGATGTCTTTCTAGCCGCGCACCCGCCTTCATCGGCGACAAACCGAAGAGTCTACCCCCACAACTGCGTGTGTGTCTTTATATATCACTTTCACTCTCCAAATTCCTTTTTAAACAAAGTCCTTTTGTGGCTGTTTTGGTCGCCATTGTAAACGATTCGAAGAATACCCTATTCATGTATGTCAAGTGACAATTCCTTTAGAAACCTTCTAAGGTCACTGTTCCTTTCATTCATGGCATTGTTATAAACAGTTTCCCCAACTAAACTGGCCTTGGGGCTTGGTCTCACAAAGAATCAACATTCCTTTTACGTCTATCATTATTCTTTGCTCCTGCAAACAATAATTTCGGTATCAACCTCAAAACTTTATTTTCTCTCAAAACTACACTCAACTGTCTCTCACTTCCAGTAAGTATCGGCCATCATTTTTCATCGGCTTCGCGAGTCTACCACCAGGGTGACAATATAATACAGCTACAGCAGCAGCATCTTCTTCACACATTGAAATTGTCTGGACTACAAGGTTAACTCACTCATTTTGATATCCAAGCCATCAGCAGTGCACCCGGACTGTTGCACCCGAAACTAACTGCCGAAATTTATAATAGTTGATTTTTTCCGTTGCAGCACAACTAACACGATATTACATTTAAATTGAGCACTTTCCGAGGTTACGGTATTAAGGTTTTGAATAAATTCTTTTCACCTAAAATTGCTTCTGACTTGGAAATACTTCCTCTATCATTTTGTGAACACAAAAAATTACTCTACTGAGTTCAATTAATACAGCATACGTCTTATATACAGATACTGCCAAACATGTGTTATACATAACATAAAATAATATATATTAATACTGCATTTACTGTACAATCGAAACCGGAAGTGTATAAATACCTGCTTCACAAGATGTTTTACATCTAAGTAAAGTGCACAATGTACGGAATATATAGCGATGTGCTATTGTCACTTTTGTAATATCGTTCTTGTACAAGCAAATGCGGAAATAAGTAATGAAACCTATCTTGAGTAACAACCGATGAAATCTGTTAAATAAAATCTGTAAGAATAGTAAATAGAGCCAGTTGCATAAAAGATCACCATACGTTTATATTCACATATATAACACAGAACTATGTTCTAAGCAATACTACTCTCTGTATTAAAATTTCTATTTCCGACTTGGTTTCAGTTGTTAGCTCACTGTCCATAGGGTGCAGCACGGTATACTCAGTATTGTCGCGAGGCATTGTTGCGAAGGCGGCGGCCGGTGCGCGCAAAGGGATACAGTGCAGCGCGGAGATAAAAGCTTGCCGAAAAGGAGAAAGAGAAGGTTCGCCTTTCTTCTGATGCCGTCTTGATTGTTAGAGAACCTTCCACAAATCTCTAGAACAATAAGTGGAGATATAAAAGAAGACCCAGTCAGGTTGTCGGGTGGCAGTCGTAATTGGACTCGATAAACGCGTGCACGCAGCTGTAATTTGAAAGTGAGCTCTTTTTTGTGGTTGAGCGGGAGACGACTTTGAAGGTTATATTTCAGTATGTTACGTAATTTGGCTGCTCAGGGCTGTACAAAAAGTGTCTTTCTACGGAAATAAAGAGCATTATGAGTTTCTGCACACTGGACTTTTAATTTCAGGAACCCAAAAAGTCACACTATGCTGTGATTTGGAATTGTCCAATTTTTCTATTATTTCGTTGTTTTAATAAACAAGATAACAAGCGAACGTAGCGCTCGTCAGTAAATGTTGCCTCAACTTTTTGCCATGAAGTAAAAGTAAAACAGCAGTGGGATCTGAATATATCTCGTCATACTCAAGTAGGGACATGCGACACTTATAGAAAAGTAGAGACAATTACTAAAAATTAGAAAAGGAGTTCAAATCTCGTAAACGTTTGATCCTTCCATCATTATATTCTGTATGTTTTCATGTGGTAAGGTTTGACTACGCTTGACGAGCTATAAGTGCATATCTGTGCCGCTGCATTATTGAACAAAGGTGCTATGTGTGACAGAGTACATGTAGAAGATTGGATTTATAAAAACAGGAGATAGAACAGAAAATGTTTTAAATAAGAAGTTTCCTTTATAACATATTAATGTCTAATGTCTATTACTCATGTTCAGGCGCAGTGAAAAATAAAAGCACTAATAAACTGATATAACCATCAAACGTTACCAACATTACAGAACATCTGTTACTTCTTAAGCCTCAGTCACAAGGCAAATGAAAATTTCATTTTGATTTCACTTTGTGTTATATAACTTAACTTAGACATGTACGTGTTATGTTAGCAGAAAAGAAAAAGTAACGAAGAATCTACCAGCAACAAGTCTCTGCGAGATAAATACAAACATGGGAAAGTGTGAATAACAGTCTGCTATACGTGGCATATGAAGCATTTTCAAACCCATATATACAGTTGCGCCTGAAAATAGCAGATGCTCAAAATGTTCAACAACAAAAGAAATTTGCACCAAACACTAGTGTAATCATCAGACCTAACACAAATCAAAAATTGTCATGATCCGTGATCGAATAGATGAAATAGTCGCTTGCTGTTCCACTACGACGGAGAGCCGTGATTTTTTCTTTCAGGTGTAAACGTCTCTATCATCCACTTTATCAAAGGAAACGAAAGCTGCTAAACATTTACTTACTCTAAATGAAACTAATACTTTAAATCTCAAATTGTCTGAACTTTTTTGTCATTTCAAACCGCAACGTCCTGATTCTTACATCAGTTCCATCTATCGGCTGTTGGTTAACTACCTGACCAAATGTGCTCCTAGTGTTGGAGTCACTAACTTTAAAAACGAATACGATCACAGGGAGTTTATCCTGGTGCTTTTAGGAAATGTCCGGTGATTGGATACTAACTGTATTCATATACATTGTTACCACTAAGACACGTATAACAAATATATATACAATAACGTTTATTTCGAATGACGTAATTAAATGGAAGACTAAGATATTTAGAAATAGTGGATTCAAGAATGAATAGAAAGAGTAAATGAGAGTATTATAATATTCGTAAGGGTCCAGGGAAGCAGTGGCTGAGCATTTGATATACAAGGTCGAGGACAGAGAGCACATTAAGTACAACCTTGATAAAGAATCTGTCGAATCTTAAATTTTGAGTGGCAGAGTCGGCCTGAAAATTCAATATCTACCATATCCGGGATTTGAAGCACGGATCCTACGGTCACGTGTCCATTTACTCTAACTACTGATCTGCCATAGCAACATTCCATTATGAAATTGAATTCAAAGAAGTGTGGGAGTGTTGGTAACCTTTGGCAGGTTTAAAGTTACTCTTATATTGCAAGTTTAGAGAACTTGAACATGATGACGTATTTGGGTGTTTCTGTAAACAAAAATAATAGATATCGTTATTTATTCTGTTGGCCAGACAAAAGTTAAATCACAAACATCGAAATTATGTAGCGAAACCATTTTTAATTCTGCACATTTCGTGTGGAAGACGAGATATTTATTAGAAATATATGAAACGTCATGCAAAATAATTACACAAATATGTACTCAATATATTATCATTCACGAGATTATTATGATTATTCAAAGTCAAACACAGGTTATAGTTGAAACTTTTGTTTTATTTTGCTACTCACATTATTATCAATATTGCCCGTCCATGTTGCCCTCTCTATGTGATATGGTATGTCTCTCGTTTAAGAGGTCCCGAGTTTGAACTTCAGGAAGGACGAGTTATTTGGTTAAGGTTCTTTTCCGGGGTTTTCCTTATATTTAGAAATGAATTCCGGGTAATTCTAAGCTCTATGTTCCCTTGGCTCAATTGAGCATTGTTTCACTCATTTCATTCATTGTACGATGTGATATAATATTCCACTACATAAATAAACACAATTCTCAAAGTATATTATAGTTAAGTATTGAAGCAGCTTCATCTTAACACTTTAAAAGGCAAACTTAACGAGAATCGTCAGTGAAATTTCGTCAAAAATGACAAAATGTGACGTTTTCTTTTTCTGCTTTAAAATTATATATAAACTTTGTAGTGTCTGAATCTGCCATCAAGTACGACCTAGCGCCATTTAAGGAACAACCACGTCATGATTTAAATGTCCATGTGGAGGTGGAAGTGGCCATTTAAATTACCTTTGCTAGCTTGTTGCAAAGACTCACGGCAGTTGGTGGCTGAGGGTCAGCGCGTCGTGTGTCATGCGTGTACCTGTCCCAGACAGACTTAACCACGTAGTGACGGATTTGTGGGACACGAAGGCTTATCTCACCATTATGTGCCAGACCCCCGTAGGGGAGGGCATCCGACCCCTTGAGCTGCCGTGGTGTGGGCGCTGCGGACCCCTAGCATTCGTGGTACCTCAGACGTTACTAGTGGAACCTCGGGCCAAACATGAAAGCCCCTCCCTGATAGGGAGTTGTTCGGATTGGGTTAGACACGAGGGAGCAGTGGTTCCCGATACCCGTGGGAGATCGGGCTCGTCTCTGGACGGGGTTGAGGTAAGCCATTAATATTCCCGCGTACTAGCCAGCATAGCTAGCAGAAGGGGTGCTAAATCACCAGGCGGACCTACAGAAGTTGATCGGTAGCCTACCCCTTTGAGGTCGGCGTGCGTAATTGGCGTATTTACTTCCCTCCAGTCTAGAGTTCATATGACCGTAAGGGATGCTTGTTGGTCTTTAGGTTTTGCCCTATGGAAAGCTCCACGGAGGCGCCGGGCGACTTTCGGGACAGCTTGGTAACTTCCTGGTCATTAGGCCGCGCCATGGCTCAGTGGTTAGACCGCTTGGCTCTCACCAAGGCGGCCCGGGTTCGATCCCAGGCGACCGCAAAGTGAGATTGGTGGTGGACAACACGGCGTGGGGGCGGGTTTTCTTCGGGAGCTCCGGTTTGCCCCGCTATCTCATTCCACCGGTGCTCCATCTTCATCACATGTTCCATCAGTGTCACCGCCTGCGGTGCCGTATGTAGTAAACGCGGGCGTTAAACAATATACACTTCATTTTTCTCCCTGGTCATTGGAGGGAATCAGTCTCCACTCTGTGTGGATTGCCCTGGAAAATAGCTTCGATGTTTGTGTGCGTGTGTGTGTGTGTGTGTGGATGGGTGGGTGTGTTTGTGTGTGTGTGTGTGTGTGTGTGTGTGTGTGTGTGTGTGTGTGGCAGATGTCATTAGACCCTGGGCCGCAAGATTCTACGCGAGTTTGGCCCACCATCACAGCGCCCTGGATAGGTTTCTTAGGATGTATCGACGTAAAGAACGCCGCTTATGGCGCCACTGGCTTCACCGCGTGACTTGCGGGCCACCGGTAACAATGCATTTGCTATTCCATTTTCAAAATTATACCTAACCGAGAATTAGACTGGAAGTCTTTCTAAATTAAACTCTTCCTAATTGGTGCATTTCACATTTAAACTAGGTGATTTGATCCCAGTTTCAAAATTCTTTGTAGTAATGTACACAGACATCTTCTGAATATTTGAGGAAACTACTGAACACTTCTGATTCCAGATTTGTATATTGGTTCCTGCTCCTGAGAGTAAACTTTTCCACAAGTTCATGTTTGTATTGGTAGGGTGTGATTTTCAGATAAGTTAGAGCTGTGTATCGCAGCTCATATTAAGATAAGTATTGTTTAGAACTGGAATAAAGCTTGATTTAACATTAGCTATATTACGTTCTTGCTACAAAAAATATATAATTCGTAGAATATTGGTTTTGGAGTACGTATATCAACAGCTGGCTATTTGGAGGCAAAGTGTAATGAAACTTTAAGGTTTGCTGGTAAAGCGATAATAGAATGCTCTCCTTTTAATAAATGCTATGTTTAAACATAACAGCCCTAGAGTTACCAGTGAATCTAGTAGCTACCTTCTGGTGTAAATAGAAGAATGACTGAAGCCTTTTTTGGGCACTGACATGGGCCACACTTCTATGCAGCATTTTTGAGTGGTCATGCGTATGAATAGCATGAAGTATTATACTTGCAATTCCCATCTCACTGACAAAAGTAAAGCGATTAGTTATTACTAATCTACTGGAGAGATGTAGGAGAGTTGTACCAAAGAAAAAGCGGAGTACTCTGATGAAATTTTGTAGTAAATGTCAAAAAGAAGATTTTGTAGCTAGACCGAAATTACATTTTGAAGTGACTGCAGCCGTTACTGAATTTAATATGGGTTACAAAGTTAGTCTAAATGTTAAGTTAAAAGCTGCAGTACGCAAAGTAGCAAGGGAATTAGAGTACTAGGGAGAGGTGAAAGGTAAACCAGGGTGCTTAAATGTCATTGAGCACACAGAAATCTGCTAGGAAGCAGTCAAAGGTGACTAAATTATGACATAAATCTTTCTGAGGGGCCTTCGTATAGTGCAGGAGGGTTTCAAAGAATATAAACATTTGTTTATATTTAGAGCTTCTCAATAGAATTTTCTCGTGTCCAATTTTTAGCACACTTTTAATGCTAAAAAACTCTAGACATTGAAGTTTTCAATGAGTTTCTCTAAGTTTTGTATATATGTATATTCCTGGATCTGTGTAAAATAAAAGTAGGTACTATATGAAAAAACTTAATAATCACTGATAATGAGAACAGAAACTTGATAAACATTCATAAAAATTCTATTATATTCGTGATATTCCCTTCTCGTGAACCATTAGACATAGGAAAATAAGCATATAGGATTATATAACAATTATTTTAAGTAACAGTAATCAAAAGTTTCAATTACTTAAAGCAAAGTTTGTAAAGAATGCAAAATTTTTCCGATGCTAAATAAATTGCAGCAAAACATACAATAATCATTTTATGTAAGCTATTGTATACAGAAAAATCATTAAGAAAGAGCTAAGGGTTATCTAATTAAAGATAAGGAAGCTAGTATGATAGCTACAGGGCTTACATATGATGAAAGGGAATTTTGAAGCAATGTAATGTAATTTCTATTATAATCTTCAAATTAATTTTTCTCGGCCTTCATATTTAAACTGTTTTGTATGGTTAAAAAGTTCATACACCTACATTCTTCAATAAAAGTTGATCACACTTGCATACATGTTCCCAAATAAATGTTTAATAAACTTTATACAGTGGTAAATTGAATAGTAAGTTTATTATTAAATTTGAAACCTCAAAATTGCCAAAAGTTTAAGAAAAATGTAATATATTCATCCATTATTTGTTTTTAACCAAACAACTTGGCACATACCAGAAACATTTTATAACTGACGTAGAAAGTAATGTGAAACTGAAATTTATAGTTTCTAAAAGAAAAGCTGTACGGCCTGGGGCATTTTATAATACTTAAAAAATTCACACTGTGAAAAGCAATAAATAAATATTTTGAAAGGAACTGCTAAAGATAGAAGGATAAAATTTGAAGTTTAGCAAGACCCTTCTCAACCCAATTATCACAAAGTTTCATAAACTTTGGAATTTAAAATTCTTCACCGATGCCTCCACTTTAGAAGGAATAAATTACGTACATATGGGCATACACAAGAACCGACGTAAATTGCAAGCGTTAATATTGTCCAGGAACATAAACAAATTGAAAGTAGTGTTGAACAACTTATATCCATCAACAAATGGGAATATAAGTTATTTCTTCTTCCTTTCCACAATGAGTCGCAATGAGTCACAATGGATAGATCAGAGGAAGACTGCTTCGAGAGCTGTGAAGTATTTCTGCCGGGAGCGAGGCGTGCATTGCGAGACGTCATGAAACAGCCATGTAGTACCAAGTTGTCTATATAAATGGCGCTGTGAGTACACAATCTGAGGGTTCAGTCAGGTCTAGCGCACTCCATGACAACAATGTAGCTGTCAGGTATCAAATAGAACTGTTAAATTTACAATGTGACGATTTAATGAAGGACAAATATACACAAGGACGACTTGGCTGATTTCTACAAGAATGTCTCCCAAACCAGATTTCCGAGGTTGTATTCACTTGCCGCACGGACATTGTGTATGTTTGGCTCGATATATGTGTGCGAACATTTTTTTTCTGTTATGAAATTAGCTATGTCCAAACCACGAAGTACTTTGTCGGATCACAATCTAACATGTAGCCTCCGATTACAAATTTCCCAGATATTACGTCCTGACATTAATAAACTAGTTAAATAAAACGAAGAAAAAGTGTCGGAAAATGTCCAACAAGTTTTATTCCGAATGGGTCTCCTCTAATTTGCAGAGAAAATTACTTGAAGTTTTATTTTATTTACCTTATAACATGCCTGACCTTCAGATAAACTCGAGCTTGAAGTTTTATATATTTTCCCATAGCAGAGAGCCAAAATGTAATTGTTTATAAACTGTGGCCAATTGTGTATCTAAAGCAGTCAGCATTAATATTACAACACCCAAGATGCAAGTTGTACATATTATTAATACCCAATACGTTTCCTGTCTTTCCTACCCGCACACATCAAAGTATTACTATTCTTTTATTCTATTTCGGTAACAGAAGGCAGCGCAATGACGTCACACGCTAACCTGCCTTTCGTTTGGCAGCATATTTGTGGTGAAAGCTGGTGGAGACGAGTCACACCGCCACTACCTGTCTTTCCGTTGGTTATTGATTGTCCACCCCTCATCAATGACTGCACATTCACTTTTGTATTAAGTATCTTAAACAACCATTTGCCATGCATGAGGCATAAAATTGATACTGGATAAAATTTGGATACTATCAGTTATATGGGAAAATTAGAAACTTATGTTTAAATATTAAAATCGATTTCGGAATGATGTCTCAGCATGAACCTGCAACTAAATATAGTGTTTGTAATTATTGAAATTGAACGTGCTGCAATAAATATTGTGTGGGGTGAGGCCAATGTCGTTGGATGTAGATTGTCCCTAAGTCAATCATCGGAAGTCCAAGTTGATACGTAAATTTGACAAAAATGACTTAAATATATTGACAGCTGACTACAGTAACACTAAGTTAAACGACTGTTTTATTCGGACCCTGTCCATTAAGTTTGTTACAGGGTTTGTGTCGAATCGTATTGATGGATGACGAATTATGCCCCTCGTTGAGGTGACCATTTGTTACAGGGTTGAAGTGGTTTGGGTAGATTCCCGACGTCAATGGGTGATGGAGTAATTATATCCCTCGATGTGGCGACATTTTGGTGGATGGAATAGATGGTTCTTGAAGTCCCAGCTTACCTCGGCGTGACTTCAGTCGGTTGAGCAAGATATCTTCTTTTACAGGGGTGGTACGGCGGAAGGAAATTTTACGTAAAATGAGTAATCATTTTTCTCTGTATTAAATAATGTAGAAACTTTTATTTCCTTACTTCAATCAACACCAGTTCGAACAAAATGTATGATACAACATTTATAACACTATTCTTACACAAGATTCACTTGATGTGACGCGTTTATATCTGGATGCGTGCAAGAATCAAAAGTTTTATACGGTTGTTCACTACCGTGTATAATAATTAAATTGTGTGTCTTCTAGCGATGATATTTAATGTAAAGATTATCTAGTTATACTCGATGATTGTTATGAGAATAGACTTATATTCTTCCGCACACAACGGCGTTTAAGAAGAGAATTTTACATCCGTTCACGGTGACTGTTAGGAGAAGAATAATCAGTTCATCTTCTTCTACACATTAGCATTTCGCTCATCGTTCGACCCCCCTAGAGGAATATTGAATATCCTCCATGGCAACGTAAAATCTTTTATATCTGATTGGTCCACGTTTTACGATATACGCGTCACACCAATCCCAAATAAGTTTGTTATTCAACACTTTTGTGACGTCATTTCCACTTACATAGCTTCTCTATGCATGACTCACTCTACTTAACCTCACATAATACAATATTTGAAACTCTTTGGGGACAACATAAAATAACTGTTTCAAGTTACTATATGATGCATTTAATAAACTTTGTGATTATTTATTACATATGTATAAGCTGATCATACTACCTTACGTTTTGACAGTTACTGCCACAGACTTACAGCATACAACTAATACTTGTGAGTCTTTTCATAACAAAAGAATTCGGCATAATCTTAATAAACCAAAACATTTCTTTTTTATTAAAGCATATTTACAAATTCTCTTTTTCTATTTTTCTCTGGTGTTAAACATTTCCAGGTTGTTGTTCTTTGTATAACTTCAAAGAGTTATCCCTTTTATTTAATAAGTCGCTATATGACTTCTCTCTTGGTCAGACGAAGGTCGGACGTGCCACTGCGATATCATTTTAAAAACATATTTTTCGTTTTGTTTAACAATATTGTTCATGTAATCACAAGAAAATTGATAAAAATCCGAAGAAAATTTATCTCGATTAACATAAGCTAAATACAACTATAACCTTTGGAAGAATAGTAACAGACATCACTTGATTCACATACAACACAGAACTGTTTACTGTATATAGTTGACTTTAAAATTTACATGATTTAAGGGGAAAGGGACATTTGAACACGTTTTTGACCTCCTACTTTAAAATATAACAAACATACACAATGATGTGTTTATAAGAAATGAAGACACCGGAGCGCGACTATCTCTAAACCAACAGTCACTGATTCCAACACTAGGAGTGCATGTGGTCAAGTAGTTAACTCTCTTCTGATAGATTGCGCTAAGAGGCAATCAAGACGCTGCGTACAGGATCTGTCAAAAGAACTTTAAGCAGTTTGTGATTTTAAATGTTGCTTTCATTTATAGCAAATAAATCTTTAGTGGCTTTAGTTTCCTTTCAAAGAACTGATGATACTGATGTTTATACCTGAAAAAATTACTGCTCTCCGTCCATTAGGAACAGAAAACTAGCGTACCGTCTACTAGTTCACAGTGCATGACAAGTTTTACTCCATGTTAGAGCCTCGAATTACTTTAAAGCTCTTTTGAAACAAATATGTTGCTCTGTTGAACATTCTGAACCATTTCAATCTTGCATCCATTACATAGGAGTTCTGTGCTTTGCTGTTAGTCAAGAACCGTGTTGTTCTACAAGTTTTCTCATACATTTCCATTTATTATGGACATATACTTAGATGTCATCTATTTAATACAAACATCGGAGACGAACTTTATGATTGGGTGCACTAAGTATGATAAAAAGTGGTGTCAATATATTAGGAAAGTATTACAAGTGAAAGGAATAAATAATTTTATTGTTAACGAGAGAAATCATTGAGAAAGTATGTTAATGAATAATGACATAATACCTAAAATAGCCACAAACTCAAAGGTAGAAGAAACCAGAGAGGGTCGAAGAAGAGATGGACAGAACAAATTGGGGCCGGACCGGATTCAAAAATCGAAAGCCGTAAAGTAGAAGATTTGTACTTATATAATGAGTAATTCTCTGACCGATACACAAACATTATAGCATATTTGGCTTGTAACATACGCAATATGACGCACTTGAAGTAGTAAAGAAATAACATTTTTACATGCATAGGAGAGACACGCAAGACCACTTCCCCACGTTTTCATTTATGACACAGAGACTTATTGCTGATAAATTGTTTTGTTCCATTCTCTTTCCTGATAACACGTACAAATGTGCAGTGCTTGACTCAAGGTAATAAAGTATCATTAGGCTGGGAACTTGATGAGATATCCTCAGTTTCGGAGTCATTCGGAAAATGTAGAATTGAATATAAATTCATTCCTCTTAAAAACGAAACAATATTCCGTACTTCTGCTTTGCATTCTTTGGGCTTTAAATGACTATTGTTATTTTTTTTAGGAAAAGTACCATTTGTTTCATTTTCTATAATGTTCGGTATTTTTTACGTAATTCAGAAGTATAGTCATTGTTGAAGCTGCCAACTAAATTCTGCGGTGTGTAGTATACTTATGGTCTCTTAGTGAATCATTGGATACGTGTTTTCGCAGTTCTCGTTATCGATATAGATAATAATTAGACATGTTGTTTATATTCACTTAAAACGTCTCAAACATGCAAGCATTTATCTATAAAATATTTATAATGTGCTAATATGCACTATATATAGGTAAACAATTTGATACATTTACTCGCGTGGAATCTTCTTCCTTATATTGTGTCATCATGGAGGAGATAATTTGATTTGTAGTAGATGATTATCATTTCTCCAAATTATCAGTGGTAGATGTATGACCTTTATCAGATAAAATCTAGAGAGGGACCCCTCATCATCCACAGACCTGATTGGACAGAAGCTATAGAACTAGAAAGCTCTGAAAGAAGCGTCACACTGTCGCCTTGGAGATATTTTGTAACAGAACATAGAACATTAATATCCGGATTTGTTTGTAATACACTGTACAGTTTTCTCGAGTTGTCAGCCGAATGCAGGTAGATTGGTTAATTACATTCCCCGAATTAAGTATCCATTCATTAATTTCCATTATCATTTCACGTTATCTCTCATCTGGTGGTCTTTTTGAGGTACGAAGTATTGGCGAATGTCTCGGTGGTGCATGGCAAGGTGATATGCCGTGAGTAAACAAATTCCTCCTCCGGTACGACAGTTGCCGGTCTGCGCAGATAGGTCAGGTGGTGGGACAGCTACTCAACCACAGAAGTGGGGATGTCCGTTATCCTGGACAGCCGGCGAAATTTCCATCTAAGTGAAATGTAGAGACCCTGTCCTCTGTACTGTCGTGACAGCTTGGGTCGGCTGCCATCTGTGTCTTCTCGCCTCGTCCTTCCTCCACGGATATGTCCACTTGATGGCATAGATACATTAAACCAACTGTGGTTTCGCTGACTAGTCCCGTCCGAACTTATCCATTATTCAGTTTTTTATTTTCAGTTTCATGGCCTGGTGCCGGTACAAAGGGTCCGGCTTACAGGCTAAAATGTTCATTGAGGTTATATTTTGGGAATTAAATGCTCATTGTCTACGTGGGTATATATAAAACCCATACGGTGACAGATGCAACTGCACAACATTTCAAGTTATAGTAATTACAGTAAAAAGATTGATACATAATCCACTAGTTATTTGAGCTCAAATAAGTACATTTTGAGGTGGCTGGATATGTGAACAAAACATATTAGCAAGATGTCTGGTAACTCTAAGCTCTATGGACCCTGCACTCATCTGAACATCGTCTCATTCATCATCCGATATGATTTAACATTAGAGGACATAAATTAAAGGAGACAAATGAAATGCGTATATAATTTTCTTCTGAAATGCTTTTCATTTTGGATGAAGTTTTCATAAATTGTAAAGCGTAACGGGAGAAGAAAGAACATTTAGAGGGCATTAGATCGCTCAATTTATCAATGTGAGGACCCTGTCCTCTGTACTGTCGTGACACCTAGGGTCGGCCACCATCTGTGTCCTCTCGCCTCATCCCTCCTCCACGGGTATGCCTACTTGATAGCATAGATACATTAAAACAAGTGAGGTTTCCGTGTGGAGTCCCGTCCGAAATAATCCGCTATCCTACACAAAACGAGCAAATAAAAGGAAATGTTTCTCGTATTCTTCTCTTCACAAAATATCGAGGGGAGATAAATGTACGAATCATTGATAGATAGAGTAAACATGAACATTCAATTCCATGGTTCAAATACCAGCCATGGCATTGGATTCTTTATGTTGACTCTGTTTATCAAAGACCTTAGCCTATATATGGCTAGTGTGAAGAAATGTTTAATTTCCATCAATTAACTAAAAAGGTACGAATCATTGCTGAACAACTAAAATGAATATGTTAGTTAAATATGCACTAGCGCATAAACTGTCCACTTAAATGGATTTCAAAACTTCCTTAAGAACCTCCTTTCAATTGGTAATAAATTTATTATATGCCTATGCGATTTAATAAAAGATGCAAGTCCAAGTCGTGTACTGACAGGCTGTTAACAGCCAGAAGGTTTTTGCTGCGTACCCACCCAGGTTTTGGGTCTGACCGCAGGTTGTTAATTTTGATATTTGTAGGATGATGTGATATTTTTTGTTGAAGAAAATTTTTGTTGAGGTAGCTTTTTTGCTCCTCTTTAATTTTGGACAGGATGCCAAACCGCTTTTTTGTTTACACCCTGGTGTTTTATTATTCTAAAATGGGGTAAATTTTGTAGCCAAACACCTCTTTTGGAGTTTTGTAATTTAGCTTATGCTGCTGTAAGGATTAACTCCTTTGTTACCTCGGATGCCCGCAAGCCATACGGGGTACCCGGTAACGCCTGAAGCGGCGTCTCGCAGCGTCGTAGTCTCCTAGAGACCGAACCAGGGCGCTTCTATGAGCAGGAATTTTATCGTAAAATTTTGTTGCCTGGCGTCTAATTTCGTCCTCCACGTATGGGAGAAGGGAAGCTTCGTGAAGCAACCTCACGGGAAAAGAACAGCCCACAGAATAGATGGATCGGAGTCCTCTATTCTGTGCACGCTGAAGGTATGCTATCCAGCTATCGTCAGCCATGCCCCAGATTTCACAGGCGTACAACATAAGTGGGATTATCAGCGCTCGAAAGAGGTGTAGCTTTAAGCGGACTGGCATCGAGCGCGAATCCAGCATTGGGTACAGAGAGGCAATAGCCCCCTGCACCCGTGCCGATAGTTCCCTGATGTTTCCGCGGAAAGTTAGCCCTCTATTAAGTTGAACGCCCAGGTACTTGATGGAATTAGTCCACTCTATCCTTCGGCCCCTGAAGTGGAAGTTGGGGCGGCCAGCGGGGGTGTGGCGCTTCGTAAAAAGAATGGCGTGGCTTTTGTCCGGATTTACGGACATCCGCCAACGCCTACACCACTCTTGTGTGAGACGGAGGTGTCTCTGAATTGGGTTGAAGGCTCTGAGTATATGTCTGTTTTTGCAGAACAACAACACGTCGTCAGCGTACTGTGCCATTTCGACCTGTGGTTGAGTTGGAAAATCTGCCATGAAAACACTAAATAGTGTGGGGGATAGTACAGAGCCTTCGGGGACTCCGCCTCTCACGGGTCTCAGTGTGGATGTTTTCCCCGCTACTGTGACTTTAAATGATCTGTGCCTGAGAAAGCTGTGTAGGATGTTCATTAGCTGTGTAGGTAGCCCCAGTTGGATAAGTTTGAAGATCAGACCGGCATGCCATGTCGTGGAGAAGGCCTTTTCGACATCCAAAGATACCACTGCCGTGAAGGCGCGTTCCTGAAAACCCAGGGCCGCTGTCTCCACCACACGTAGCAGCTGTTGGGTAGTCGAGTGCCCAGGACGAAATCCGAACTGGTGGTCAGGAATAGCTTGAACATCTCCCAAGCTGGGAGTCATTCGGGTTAGGATTAACCTCTCGAATACCTTCGAGAGGGTAGAAAGTAGGCTGATGGATCGGTAGCTGGAAGGATGTACAGGATCCTTCCCAGGCTTCAATATACATATCACCCGGGCCTCTCTCCACTCGCGAGGAAAGTGCCCCAAGGTGATGCACATATTGAAGATCCTGGTTAGGAAAAGAACAGCATTGAAGGGAAGGTGACGAAGCATGAGGGGTGTCAGCCAGTCCGGCCCCGCCGCCTTGTTTGGTTTGAGGCGTTGGAGTACGCCCTGGACTTCACTGGGGCGAATGACGGGAAGTCGTTCCGCGTCCTCGGGAGGACGTCGAAAAAATCGGCGTATCTCCCTACGAACGCGTTCGGAAAAGATGTCGTCCTGGGGGTCCTCTCTCGGACATAGAGTGCGTTCAAGATGGTCAGCGAACGCATTTGCTTTGGCTTGGGGTTCATAGGCGAGGCCTTGGGGGCCGTGGATGGTAAAAGATGCAATTACGCAAAAATCCAAGTTGTAGTACTTATAGTAAAAAGATTGACACATAATCCATTAATTATTTGAGCACAAATAAATACAGTTTGATGTGGTTGGATATGTGAACAAAACATATTACTAGCAAAAAGGGAAATCAATATACAAAAAGATATTGATTAATGATAATCTTTCATGTATGTGAAGGCATTAAAGTCACATTTCATGTGTTCATTTATGTACCAGACGATATCTGTTGGCACACTCTGTAACCTCTTTTATTCATGTAGTCACTGATTTCGCCACCAGGTGCGCATGAAGTGAAGTATTGGCCTGCCACCGTTAGATGGTGCTAAGAATGTGTCACGACACTGCAGTTAGGGAAACCATAAAGTTAAAGGACGTTTTGGCTCTGGATGTGAGATTCCATTATTTTCAATTCAGCTTTATATTATGTGTGCTTGCTTATTAAAAGAAGTCAATAAGAAGATCTTTATATCTGAAAATAAAACTTCCTTCTCTGTTGTAGTAGACCTGAAAGCTCCAATGACAGCTACTAGTAAACGGAAGAGAGTGATTTTTGGATATTTGCGACGGTGATAAAATGTTCATACTTGGTGACATGATATTTTGACTGGTGTGTGTTATTTGGATTGTGTCCTGAAGTTTGCTCGTAAGCATAGAGTTTTGAATTTTATATCGAGCGCTGCTGAACTAGTGTGTTACGTCACAGTTTTCGGTGTAGTGCAGAAGCACTGTGTGCGCGGATATACTTATCTTAAAATACTTGTGCGTGTCTTTCTGAAGTAGTGGAAAATGTGCAAATTGCATTGGTAATGCAAATAGATAGGTAGTGGAAACAGTTAAGCTCAGAGGTTCTCCTCCCATTAGTCCTGGAACCGTAGGACAAAGGACCCGGGCCTCCTTCTACCCGGGAGCGATGGAAACTCCGGGGCTCTTTCCATAGGGCGATATCTGAAGTCTAAAAAGCCCCGCCGCTGAGCACAACGTCAAGACGGCATGGGAGTGGATACGCCACTTACGCGCGTCAACCCCGCAGGGAAGACTACCGATAACCTCGGTGGGGCCAAATGGTGATCTAGCACACTTTCTACTAGCTCTGCAGGCTAGTACCCGGGACTATTTAGGCAACCCTCTACCCACTCCGGGTTGCCGTAGCCTGGCCGGAAGTACCCATTTACCCTTTGGTGTCGGGAACACACTGCCCCCTCGAGTCCAACCCAATCCGAACAGCTCCCCTACGGGAGGGGCTCGGCATGTTCGGCCCGAGGTTTCTCTAGTAACGTCAGAGGTACCTCGAGTGCTAAGGGTCCGCAGCGCTTTCGCACTTCGGCAGCTGAAGGGCACGGATCCCCTCCCCTACGGGAAGGTAGTGGAAACAGTGCAATAACAGTGTGTGTGTTTTAATAACAGTGACATATTAAAGTCAAGTGACCAGGATCAAGGCGCCTAAACCCCGCCGAAAGCAGCGTTGGACGCGCAGCTCTGTGCCCTTGTTGCACGCAACAAGTAGGGTCCTTACGCCAAGCCACTCCCAGCAGCACTTGTGCTGATCCAAAATGGCGGCCGCAGTTGCGGCAGTCAACAGCCCTGCCACAAAGGGGCAGCCAAGCGGCTGGCTCACTAATGCTTCGACTCGGTCAGCCGGCCGTAGCAAAAGCTGCAGCCTACAACCACCCACCAGCCATCGAGGCGGGCAGCCGGCTGCCTTTATAGATGCCCAGCCTACCACTAGCAGCGGCGATTCTCCTCTCAGGGCACCATTGGCTGCATAATCCACCAGCGGTGACGAATCCATGGACCAGAGCAGCGCGGAGGACGAGCAGATGGCCCGAAATTTTCAGAAACTGTCCCGGGAAGTTAAAGGGCTCCAGAAGGCGATCTCTCACCTCCAAGAAATCCTGGAAGATATGGCCCGGGAGTCCCGGAATTTTCAAAATATTTCTACCGACCTGGCGCGCTGCTACCAAGAGCACGCCATTAAAAACCGTTATCTAGTGCAGCTCGGCGAAGGGTGGCAAGCCGCCACACAAAGAAAGCGTCCCTTACACCGGAGCAGTGGCCAGGAATCGCATACCGACGGTGAGAGTCTGTGACCCCATACCGGGTAAAAGAAAAATAACACACGGCACCTCAACCGGCCGCTCAACACGGCGAATAGTTACGCGACGCTGTCTTCATCTGAGGAGGATGAGAACATTGAACAACCGACGCCGGCAAAAACCGACGCCAATTTACCAGCACGTTCAAATCCCACACCCACGCTCCCAAAACCACAAAGACCCACCCGAGCATCGCTCATAATACAACACTCACAACCATCCACCTCCACGAGTACCCCTACCTCGACTACCACCGCTACAATCACTCCTACAACTGACGCCCAAACGCCGCCCCGTATCGTCAATCCCGACGGTCGCCAGACGACAAACGTTCTCCGTATCCTTCGGAGCTCTCTTCCCGCCGGAAAATACAAGCTGCAGACGACACGCACGTGCCTGAAGCTCTTACTTCAACGGAATCAGGATGCAGTGCCGACCATGACGCTCCTGAAGAACGCTGGCATTGAAAGTTTCAGCTTCACCCCCAGGAGCGACCAGCCCCTCCGCTACATCGTGAAGCGGCTCCCCGAGGACCTCCAGGAGGGCTTCATACAAGAAGACCTGGAGGAGAAAGCCTACACCGGCGTCCATGTACGCCATCTTAAATCCCATGGCAGGCCCCTGCCAATATTCCAAGTTACACTAGACAGAACCACAAAAACTCAGAACTGTTGCAAGAACAAGAGGTGTGCCAAATTATGGTCACCGTGGATGTCTTGAAAACAAACCGTAATATTACTCAATGCTTTAACTGCCAGCAGTTAGGGCACACATTTAAAATGTGCCAGATGACCTCCCGGTGTGTCCTCTGCGATGGCCTCCACCGCTTAGCTGACTGCCCGAAGAAGGCCAAGCAGGACGTTACACCCCACTGTGCGAACTGTGGGGAGACGCACCCTGCCAGCTATAGAGGTTGCGAAACGTTCCGCAACGAACGCCACCGTCGCCAACTGGCAGCCATAGCCAGGGCACCCCAAAGTGTTCAACCAGGGCCAAGACCCATTGCCAACCCGGCCCTGGTCAGAGAAGCGTCTCATTTGCAGGTGCCATGAGAGGACAAACGGCACCCGTGCTGCCACAAACTGGCCAACCTCCAACAGTTCCACCACCCAAGCGTCTTCTGGTGAACTGGGTGGCATTAAAGAGGTATTCAGTCTCCTTAAGGAACTGAATATCCAAGCAATCTTACCAAAGCTACAGCCCTTCGTTACGAAGTTTAAAAGCTGCAGCAGCACTTTGGAAAAATTAGAAGCTGTAGTATGCTTCCTCTCAGACGTCTTCGAGTAAATGGCTCAACCAAGAGGAGGACAACTTTAACTCGTGCGCTGCTGTGGAATGCCGACGGCATCTACGGGCAGCAGCACGAACTTGAGAACTACCTGCGGCGTAACAAAATTGATGTCGCATTTATTTGCGAAACAAAATTATAACAAGAGTACAATTTTAAACTCAGGGATTACCAGACTTTTCGGAATGACAGAATTGGCAGATAGGGGATTGGATCCGCCATTTTACTCAAAAACAAAGTTGCTCATGCCCCTGTCACGCTGCCACCACTAACAGCGTTAGAGTGCATGACTCTTAAAGCACGTATTAACAGGACAACGATTTTGCTGGTAGCCCTCAATCGGCACCTCCCCCACTCTCCCGATTTCCGACAAGACCTTGAGCAAATCCTCGCAATGGAGGAGCACGTTATAATTGCAGGAGATTTAAACGCCCGGCACCCCTGGTGGTACTCCCGCCAAGCGAACGCGGCTGGAAATCTCCTGGTAGAACTTATAACAGAAAATGACGATCTCGAGGTGCATATCCCTCCAGAACCCACATTTTGGCACAAAACAGGCCACTTTGACCTTAAAATGTTGGACTTCGCACACACAAAAAATGCGCTACTAGGAAACAACTTCATTGTGTATCACAGCCTGGACTCCGACCATCTTCCAGTGCATTTCAACATCTGCGGCGACATCACGACCGGTTTGACCGTCCCTCTAAGGCGCGCAGATATAGACTAGAATAAATGTACGCTCGAAAAGCGTAGGATGGCGCAGCCTGGGCTGTCATACTACAGCGAGGCGGACATTGACGCCGCCATTGAAAATTACACCGCCTCGCTGCACACGGCCAATAGAAACTCTACCAGCTATACCATAAGCCCACCCAGTTTTTTTTACGTACCCTGAGGTGGAGAAGCTCATCTCCAGGAGGCGGCGCTTGACGAGACTTTGGCGGCTTACCCGCCAGCCCGAGTACAAAGTGCTAGAAAAATGGATACGCAATATCATTCGGCAACAAATTCAACTCAAAAAAAATTGAACAGTGGGAGAAGAAAATGTTAAACACCACACATTCGGACCATTCTTTGTGGAAATTATTAAGGGGATTTACAGTCTCCTCGAGCGCCAACTCAGGCACTGCGGCGCTGCACACTCGCCTCGGCCTGCACTTCTCCTCCGAGGAGAAAGCCGAGGATTTTGCAGACTGTCTGGCAGAAAAATTTACAAAGAACCCTGCGACGAACCACGAGTTAGAACGGGAAGTCCAGACATGGGTACAAAACTGGGTGGCACAGAGGCATGAGCAACACTTGCCCCTCACAAACCGCAGGAGGTCTACAAGCTCATTAGGAAGCTACCTAATGGGAAAGCCGCCGGCCCGGACAGGGTGACTAATGAGGAACTCAAGCATCTCCCGAGAAAAGCCCTGGTGCACCTCACAAAAATTTTCAACTCCTGTTTGCAGCAAAACTACTTCTCTGACACTTGGAAACGAGCCAAGGTAATAATGCTCCCGAAGCATGTGAAAAGCACGAGGCAGCCTCAAAACTACCGCCCCATTAGGCTCCTGTCTACTATTGGTAAATTGCGCGAAAAGGTGATACTGTTTCGACTCCAAAATCAACTTTCGTCACTGGATGACATTTCCAACTCCCAATTAGGCTTTCGAAAACAACATTCAACAGATTAACTTAAGATTAACAGATTAACTTAAGATTAACTGATGACGTGACAGAGCAATTTAACAATGGGGCTTCAACGTTGGCACTATTTCTGTACGTAGAAGCTGCATTTGATCGGTGCTAGTACAACGGCCTGATTTACAAACCGAAACGAAATTTTCCCGGACTCCAAAATTCCTTAGCACTGCTGCACAACTTTTTAGAAAACAGACGCATCTACGTCAAAGTGGGCGGCTCCTCCTCTAAGGAGAGAGTCATACATGCTGGCACCAGGCAAGGGGCCGTCATGTCCCCGCTATTGTACATACTGTTTACCAACAACTTCCCTGTGGACGCCAGATGCAAAGTGGCCATGTACGCTGACGACACTGATATATATACAACCACCATAAAAATCCTCCTTTCGGTCTATTAGAGAAGCAACGGTATATTGACCGCTTCCTTTCATGGCTCCATGACTGGAAAATTAAAATTAATGCAAATAAATGCCAACTTATCCATTTTTCAAAGCGGCGCGCTTTGGCTATGGACCTAACGGCCGGTGGTAAAGTATTGCACTGCCATCAGCAAGTCAAATACCTCGGCGTGACTTTGACATGCACAATGAACTGGTCCACCCACATAAAAGATATTGCCAACAAAGGGCGGCAGCGATTAAAGAAGTGCGCTCCCATATTTAGGAGTAAACAACTGAAACTCCGCTCAAAGGTTATCTGTCAGTGGTTCTATACGCATGTCTGGCCTGGGCAAACCCATCCAAAACAACCATCAAATACCTTCAAACACTGCAAAACCTGTCCCTCAGGAAAATCGTTTCCGCTCCCATTCGCACCACAAACGACTCCCTTCATCAAGAAGTCCGCATCCTGACCATCCCCTAAGCATTGGAAAAAAGAGCCTCCTCCATTTGGGCGCGCATTCGTCGGCATACAAACCCTTTAATCCATAACATCGGAAAAGGTGAGCGAAAACACCGCAAACATAAACGGGTGAAAATACTGTAAATAAGGACGGCTCGCCACCCATTGGGCGCCCAAAATTCCTGGCCCAAGGCCTCGCAAACCGTCGGCAGGGGCCGCCACTCCCGGGCTTCCCAAGGAACTGAGCGAAATGCTGCCCCACAGCAGGAGAGCTGAGTGTAAATAGTGTACAAAGTGAAGTGAGGGGTGCGTTAATAAGTGTGTGAGTGCGAGGGACGTGCCACGCATGCCCATGAGTGCGAACGTGAGTGTGTGTGTGTGTTATATATGTAAATAAAATCCCCCCAAAAAAGATAAAATTCAAGGAAAAGCTGGAGCACCTAGAAGAAAACGAACTAACAAGCTGTTGTCGGTGCGCCCAAAAAGGGACGCCGTATGGGCGTTATGTAAAGCCATGACGTCAAAACAAACCAACAAAAACTGAAAAATGTAATATAATGCAAATGTAGAGCCTGTAAGCCGGGTCCATTGTACCGGCACCAGCTACATCAAACAAAAATAAAAAGCCTAAATCCTAAGCCCTTTGGATATCTCCAAATGTCTCTTTAACCATTTCATTATTGATAGCTGTATTCAGGGAGTATGGTTTGGAGGTTTCTGTTTTGAATACCGTGCGCAGGTAGAGCAGAGAACAGGAGCTACTGTAACATCGCTATAATTTGATTTGAATATGGTCGTGTTGATCAAGAGGTCATTCTAATCACAGATCTGGGTGTTTACTTGTTTACATCGCCAACAATTCGTACAACAAGGTCGGTGAAATTCTCATATTAAGGTAGCAGTGCTCGTCTTGGCTTTTTAACGAAAATAAGTATTGATTAGATGTTGCCTATCAAATGTCAGTCGTTATTGACCACATACTTAGGTAACTATTTTAGAAAACTTTTATCGCGTATATATTAATTCATTTTTCAGCCTCATAGCTACAGATATAACCACAATGCAATTTACAAATATATGTTGTACTGTAAAATAGGTAGCATTTTAGGCTTACAAATAAAATATTAGTTTCAAATGTATAACATTGCTGTGCTTAACTGATCACACAATGCGTTTGCCACCTCTCAATCTGTGTGACTCATGCTGAAAAGGTCTCGAATTCGAATCTCGGTCAGATAACTTATCCTGTGATATGAATGTCTGGTAACTCTAAGCTCTTATACCCTATCATCACTTCAACATTGGAGGTTTTCCCGTATCCTGAAAGATGAATGTCTAGTAACTCTAAGCTCTACATATCCTGTACTCATTTGAACATCGTTTCATTCAGCGACGGTATGACTTAACGTTGCAGGTTTTCTCTTATCCTGAAAGATGAATGTCTAGTAACTCTAAGCTCTATGTATCCTGGACTCATTTGAACATCATTTCATTCAGCGACGGTATGACTTAACGTTGCAGGTTTTCTCTTATCCTGAAATACTAATGTCTGGTAACTCTAAGCTTTATATACACTGTCATTACTTCAACATCATTTCATTCATCGTCCGATATGACTTAGCGTTGCAGGCTTTCCCTTATCCTGAAAGATGAATATCTGGAAACTCTAAGCATGGACTCATTTGAACATAATTTCATTCATCGTCCGATATGACTTAACGTCGGCGGTTTTGCCCTATCCTGAAATGCGAATGTCTGGTAACTCTAAGCTCTATGAACCCTGTATTCATTTGAACATAATTTCATTCATCTTCCGACATGACTTAACGTTGGAGGCTTTCCCTTATCCTGAAATATGAATGTCTGATAACTCTAAGCTCTATATAACTTGTACTCATTCAAACATCATGTGATTCATCGTCCGGTATGACTTAACGTTGCACATTTTCGCCATCCTGAAACATGTATGTCTGGTATCTCTAAGCTGTATGAACGCTGGACTCATTTGAACATCATTTCATTCATTGTCCGATAGGACTTAAAGTAGGAGGTCTTCCCTTATCCTGAAAGATAAATGTATGGTTACCCTAAGCTCTATGGCCCTGCACTCATTTGAACATCATTTCATTCATCGTCTGATATGACTTAACGGTGGACATTTTGCCCTATCTGGGAAGGTCAATGTCTGGTTACTCTAAGCTCTATGAATCCTGCATCCATTTGAACGTCATTTCATTCATCTTCCGACATTACTTAACGTTGGAGGCTTTCCCTTATCCTGAAATATGATGTCCGGTAACTCTAAGCTCTATGGACCCTGTACTAATTTGAACTTCATTTTATTCATCGTCCGATATGACTTGACGTCGTCAGTTTTGCCCTATCCTGAAAGTTGAATGTCCGGTAACTCTAAGCTCTATGAACCCTGTACCCATTTGAACGTCATTTCATTTTTCTTCCGATATGACTTAACGTTGGAGGCTTTCCCTTATCCTGAAATATGATGTCTGGTAACTCTAAGCTCTATGGACCCTTTACTCATTTGAACGTCGTCTCATTCATCGTCCGATATGATTAATCATTAGAAGACGTAAATTAAATGAGACAAATGAAATGCGTATATAATTTTCTTCTGAAATGCTGTTCATTTTGATGACTTTTTCATAAATTGTAAAGCGTAACGGGAGAAGAAACTACATTTAGAGGGTATTATATCGCTCAATTTATCAATGTAGGAATCCTGCCCTCTGTACGGTCGTGACACCTTGGGTCGGGCACCATCTGTGTCCTCTCGCCTCATCGCTCCTCCACGGGTATACCCACTTGATGGCATAGATACATTAAAACAGGTGTGGTTTCCCTGTGGAGTCCCGTCCGAAATAATCCGCTATCCTACACAAAACGAGCAAATAAAAGGGAAAGTTTCTCGTATTCTTCTCTTCATAAAATATCGAGGGGAAATAAATGTACGATTCCTTGATAGATAGGGTAAACACGAAGATTCAATTCCGTGGTTCAAATACCAGCCATGGCATTAAATTTTTTATGTTGACTCTTTTTATCAAAAAGCCAACCCTATATGCGGCAAGTGTGAAGAAATGATTAATTTCCGTCTATTAGCTAAAATAATAAGAGTTAAATGATGAAGCCTGGGACTCAAGTACTTACGATAGTAAGTCGCCACAAACGGTGTATCGCGAATATGAGAGCCCTAGTGGTTTACCGGGGAAATATACGAGTCAAATGGAGAATTTAATGCCATGACGCAAGTTGGCCATGGTAGCTCAATAGATTAGAGCGACTGTAGGGAAACCAGGAGATTCGTGGTTCAAATCCCGGCCGTGGAATAGAATTTTTCAAGTTGACTCTATCTATCAAAGACCTTAGCCTATATATGGCTAGTGTGAAGAAAGATTAATTTCCATCAATTAACTAAAAAAGGTGCGAATCATTGCTGAACAACTAAATATGAATATATTAGTTAAATATGCACTAGCGCATAAACTGTCCACTTAAATGCATTACAAAACTTGCTTAGCAAAATTCTTTCAATTTGTAATAAATATATTATATGCCTATGCAATTTAATAAAAGATGCAATTACGCAAAAATCCAACTTGTAGTACTTATAGTAAAAAGATTGACACATACTCCATTAATTATTTGACCGCAAGTAAATACATTTTGATGTCGCTGAATATGTGAACAAAACATTTTACTTGCTAGAAGAGAAATCAATATACAAAAGATATTAATCAATGATAATCTTTCCTGTATGTGAAAACATTAACCTCGCATTTCATATGTTCATTTATGTACCAGACGATATCTGTTGGCGCACTTTGTAACCTCTTAGTCATGTAGTCGCTGATTCCGCCACTAGGTGCGCATGAAGTGATGTATTGGCCCGCCACCGTTAGATGGTGTTGAGAATGTGTCAGGACACTGCAGTTAGAGAAACCAAAAAAGTTAAAGGGCACTTCGGCTAAGGATATGAGATTCTATTATTTGCAATTCAGGATTATTTTATGTGTGCTTACTTATTAAAAGAAATCAATGAAAAGACCTTTACATATGCAAATAAAACTTCTTTCTCTGTTAGAGCAGAACGGAAAGCTCGAATGATAGCTACTAATTTACGGAAGAGAGTGATTTTTAGATATTATCCAATTAATTTTCAAGTTGTGTTGACATTTAAAGCCGGATAGTAGGTTTGGAGTTCTTTCTTTATTCTACCATCGCCATAATTTGATTTCAAATGAGGATATAAGCATCAAGTGGTCACCATGGTTACCATGTCAAGAATTCGTTCAACGGAGTCGGTTGCCCGCCTCGGTAGCGTAGAGAGTAGCGTGTCTGCGTCACATTCAAGAGGTCCCGAGTTTGAATCTCGCTCAGGGTGAGTTACCTGGACAAGGGTTTTACGGGGATTTCCCTTATCCTTAAAGACGAATGTCTGGTAACTCTAAGCTCTATGTACGCTGTACTCATTTAAACATCATTTCATTCATCTTCCGATGTAACTTAATGTTGGAGATTTTCCCTTATTTTGAAAGATGAATGTCTGGTAACTCTAAGCTCTAAGTACTCTGTACTTACTTGAACATCATTTCATTGATCCTCCGATTTGACAATGTTGGAGGTTTTCCCTTATCCTGAAAGATGAATGTCTGGTAACTGTAAGCTCTATGTACGCTGTACTCATTTGAACATCATTTCATTCATCCTCCGATTTGACAATGTTGGAGGTTTTCCCTTATCCTGAAAGATGAATGTGTGGTAGCTCTAAGCTCTATGTACGCTGTACTCATTTCAACATCATTTCATTCATCATCCCTTATGATTTAACGTTGCAGGTTTTCCCTTATTCTTAAAGACGAATGGATTCCCGTAAGTCTCAGCTCTATGCACCATGGACTCATTTGAACATTATTTCAGTCATCGTCCGATATGACTTAACGTTACAGGACGTAAATTAAAGTAGGTGACAAATGAAATGCGTATATTACAGTTCTCTGAAGTGCTGTTCATTTTGGATGACTTTTGCATAAATAGTAAAGCATAACTGGAGCAGAGAAAACATTTAGAAGGCATTAGTGCGCTCAATTTATTTCAGACACTATTTATTTTTCTGAGTAAACAACTTTTTGATGTTCCTTGTTAAAAAGTATTTTTGAATTTTCCATACTTATAATTTTTTCCGAAATGGGAGTCGTATTGATATTTTTATCTGTGGACTGCGCAAAGAGAACAGAATTCCATATCCATGACATGCAGTCTAGTCTTGAAACATTTGAATGTCACTTGAAGTCTACTGTATTACCATATTCTCTTGCACCTACAGTAAATTAGCAATAAGAGAAATGCTGCAAATATTTATGATTATTAGCATGAGGTAGAGGAATACGCGTTTGTACGGGAGCAGAAACAATCATTGAATGTAACACAGTTTTGTCTTTATATTTTATAACGTCATAGACACAACTGCAGTGCTGCAGTAATAGTCCTCAGGTTATGAAAGCCCCCAGGGTTCCCGTGATTATTGCCAGAGACAAATGAGAGATTCTACAGGTCACGAATTCCCCGAGGGGTTGACCGAGAAGAGAGCGAGAGAAGGTCACGTTTTGCACATCGAGCGTTAATCAACGGGAAAAGTTTAACAGTAAACTCCTGCTGGGCTTTAACGGTCACCAAATATGTGGTCGAATCTGCGTCCTTGACTACTTAGGTCAATGCCTTTCCGTCATGGCCTACTGCACTACTGTTTTCCTTGCGGTCGATGCCCTTCCTCCTCCCAAAACGGTGTTATCGCTTACTACAGGGGTGCCCAACACTTGATGACCCCCTTCCATAATTGCTACAGTGTATAAATAAATTGTTTATATGTATACTTAAAGTCCTAAAAGTAATTATTTCGGTTTAATCTGAAAGGAAAGCGATACTGTGACTTTGTGTGTTCGTAGAATTAAACTCCAATTGCAAAAATTCAAAATGTTCTTTATTTCCACCGAATTACAGTTGGAACACCAGCCGATCACACAGAATTACGCAGCGCACACAATTACAATCCACCAGTTCGTCTGTCACAGGTCCACTCCACACTCGCAATTACGTACAACTCCTCTGATACACGTACGCAGTCTTCCAGTCCGTTCGATAGCACGGCGCTCTTCACGGCTGCTCGCCAAGAACTGAACTCTCCTCCAGTTCGGCGTATCGCTTATATAAGACCAACTGTGGCCTGAGTAACTCCTGTCCCCTACCCAGCTCCAGTTTGTCGTATCTTCCGATAATTGGGTGACAATACTTTAAAACAGAGTTATGCTACAGTTACCAAGAACTGACCATACTGATATGCAAAATTTTACATTTTGTCTGTGGTTTTTATTTTGATATGTCTGTATCCCTAATGTGATTGTGCTGAATCAGAATAGAAACTTAGTTTTTCTCCATCACATACCAATTTTTCACAATATAGGAAATAGTAAAATATGCATTTTTATACCAGCCTCTATCAAATTGATGTTATATTATTAAATATAAGTTAGTAAATCCATAACTGCGAACGCAAGAGTTTTCAGAATTAACTAATGTTTCACATCATCACTTAAATTTGAACATTTCACCAGTTTTTCACATACTGCCTTAAAATTAACTGAACGTTTTGTAGAGTTCCTACTATGGAATGAATTTGGTGAATCTATTTTCAGCGACCAGCAATAATCACCAATCATATTCATATTCCACTTATCCTGGTAGCGTCTTTCCATTTCCTTTACGAGAGCTGTTCAATAAAGAATTATCACAATCTTTTTTGACAACGTAGCTTTACTCATCCTCATAATTTAACGGTCCTACTCAAAATAGTCTACACTGAATGCGATGCACTTGTCCCGGCGGTTCTGCCAGTCTTCAAAGATGTGCTGGAAACCATTTTTGAGAGCTCCTTCAAAATCGCCTCCGTAGCCTTCACCACTGCTTCTGATGATGGATAATGCCTCCCACGAAGGTGTTTCTTCAAGTTAGGGAATAGAAAAGAGTCACATGGAGCTAAATCCGGACTACAGTGTGAGTGAGGGATGCACTTCACGTTGATTTTTGCAAGATATTCAGCAACAACATTGGCAATATGCAGCCGCGCACTATCGTGGTGCAGCATCCATCCTGCTTCATAGAAATGTCGTCTTTTGAGCCTGATATGGACTTGCAATGTTTTCAGGACATCCCTGTAGTATTGTCCAGTTACTGATGTGTGTGCAGGTACAACATGCTGATAAACTATTCCATGAATATCAAAGAATGAGATGACCATAACTTTCCCAGCAGAAGCAACCGCTTTTGATTTTTTGGAGGTTGGTAATGAAAGGGATTTCCTCACTGAGCTTTGTTGTTTGCTCTCAGGATCAAAATGATATAGCCAAGTTTCCTCAGCAGTGATTACGCTTGAAAGAAACTCCGGATCTTCCTCTAACAGCAACTTTAACTGCATTTTACCTCCAATGCAGCGGTAGGCGATACTGAACATGTCTGAACTTGCCTGGTTCTCACAGGCGACAACCAGGAGTACCAACAATGAAGTTACTACGGCGTGTTTGTTTCACATTGAGCTAACCGAATATAATAAGATTGAATTTTAGTGCGAAAAATTATGATCATTCTTTACTGAACAGCCCTCGTATGTCCTGGTGAAATCTTTCACCCTGCTCCTCACTGACACATACGAGATTTTCTGGAAGAATGTCCAAATGAGAATGCAGGAAATGTACTTTCACACTCATAGTGCAGTCCAGGTTTCGAAAGCTCTCAAGCATATTTTCTACCATACTTTTGTAATTTGGATCCTTGTAATTTCCCAGAAAGTTTTTGATGTCACTCTTAAAACCAATCCATGCTTTTTTTCAGTATCTGTCATTGTTTCTTCAAATAAGGTATCAGAAATAAACTTCCTAATTTATAGACCAACAATTACTCCCTCTTTAATATTAGCATCAGATAACTTCTTGCAGATATATTTATAGCAGTTGCCATCCATATTCAAAACCTTCACAGATCATTCAGTTCTGCCTGTGTGAATTGTTGATGTTGACGAAATTCCTGTCTTGTACTATATTGTGACTTTGTGGGTTCGTAGAATTATAAGTCCAAGTTGCAGAAATACAAATAGTTCTTTATTTACACCGAATTACAGTTAGCACACTTAAAAACTGTATACCACGGACAATTATGTAACACTCACAATTACGTAACACTCACAATTACGTAACTCCCACAATTGCATAACTCTCACAATTGCGTGACTCTCACAATTACGCAACTCTCACCATTAAAAATCACACTGCACTCGCTACTCAGATACTTGCAGTACAACTCTCTCTCTCTCTCTCTCTCTCTCTCTCTCTCTCTCTCTCTCTCTCTCTCTCTCTCTCTCTCTCTCTCTCTCTCTCTCTCTCTCTCTCTCTCTCTCTCTCTCTCTCTCTCTCTCTCTCTCTCTCTCTCTCTCTCTCTCTCTCTCTCTCTCTCTCTCTCTCTCTCTCTCTCTCTCTCTCTCTCTCTCTCTCTCTCTCTCTCTCTCTCTCTCTCTCTCTCTCTCTCTCTCTCTCTCTCTCTCTCTCTCTCTCTCTCTCTCTCTCTCTCTCTCTCTCGCTCTCTCTCGCTCTCTCTCTCTCTCTCTCTCTCTCTCTCGATATGACTCAGAACTCCTGACTCGTCTAATGCATCGCTTATACAGACCCAACTGGCGAATCCAGAGGTTCGGCTAGATGAAGCATCATGGTCTAGTAATTCTAGCTATATGTAACCTCGGCTCGCTTGAACATCATATCATTCATCCTCCGATATGACTTAACGTTGGAAGGTTTCCCTTATTCTAAAAATGAATGTCTGGTAACATTAAGCTCTATGGACTTAGGACTCATTTCAATATAATTTCATTCATCGTCCAATATGACTTAACGTTGGAAGTTTTCGCTTATCCTGAGAGATGAATGTCTACTAACTCTAAGCTCTATGTATCCTGGGCTCACTTGAACATCGTATCATCTGTCGTCCAACATGATTTAACTTTGGAGGTTTTCGCTTATCCTGAAAGATGAATACCTAGTAGCTCTAAGCCCTATGTACCCTGGGCTCACTTTAACATCATATCATTCATCGTCCAATATGACTTAACGTTGGAAGGTTTCCCTTTTTTTAAAACTGAATTTGTGGTAACATGAAGCTCTGTGGACCCTGGATTCATTTCAATATATTTTATTCACCGTCCAATATTACTTAAATTTGAAGGTTTTCCCTTAACCTGAAAGATGAATGTATGGTAACTCTAAACGCTATGTACCCTGTACTCATTTGGACATTATTTCATTCATCATCCGATATGACTTAACGTTGGAGGTTTCCTTTATTCTGAAAGATGAATGTCTAGTAACTCTAAGCCCTATGTACTCTGGGCTCATTTGAACATCATTTCATTCATCGTCTGATATGACATAATTTTGGAGGTTTTCACTTTTCCTCAAATATGAATGTCTAGTAATTCTAAGCTCTATGTACCCTTGGCTCACATGAGCATCATATCATACATCCTCCGATATGACTTAACGTTGGAAGTTTTCGCTTATTCTAAAAATGAATATCTGATAACTCTAAGCTCTATGGATTCTAGACTCATTTGAACATCATTTCATTCATCGTCCAATATGACTTAACGTTGGAGGTTTTCTCTTATTCTGAACGATGAATGTCTTGTAACTAAGCTGTACAGACCGTGTACTCATTTATCCTGATACCTTCATATTATAATTCCCAGCCTTCTTTACAAAGTGATGTGGCAGTCGTTGCACGTCATCGTCAGTACTTGCAATTAGTACTGCATCATCAGCGTAAGCTATAATATTAAAATAATTATTCTCCATCGGATCACCACTTAGATGTTTCACACAATCTAAAATTGTCAATCATTATTAGTTAACAATAGAGGACTAGGAATCCCCTTATCTGCTGCCCTTTTGTCGCTTTATCTCATCTGTCATATGTTCTATACGAATTTTAGGTGTTGCGTCTCTATTTATTCTGTTGCTATTTTAATAATCTGTTCTAGAATTTCTTATTCTCACGGTTCCTATTACGCCATAGAGCATAATGAATAATCTACATGGGTGGGAAAAGGGAGAAGACCACCCCGTCTCTCCTTCTAGAAAGAAGAGCATCTTAGAATCTGAAATATGTTTGTGGATTCTTGGAAAAGTCAGGTAGCTTGATCCTGTTTTAATGAAGGGCTAACTTTCTGCGCAGTTGATTTGTTTGTATGTGCCACTTACATAGCATCCGCTTGTCACAAGTGGCGCACGAGCCATAGGTTGGTCACCCCTTGATTACTATAAAAACCGTTCGGGGAATGCATGCGCGGAATAGCCCGGGATCCATTAATCGAAAGGCGAACACATTACATAACCGAATGCTTATGTTGAATTGCGTTACATGATTGGTGAACCAGAAAATCTGAGCGTATCTACCCAACTCGCTTTCACGCGTCCTTGTCGAAACAAGTCATTTGTTTTCCTGAATCTAGCGACGGTTCGCGATAAGGCAGAAAATAACATAACGGTTACGTTGTAACGCTAAAGTAACAGTTGCTAATGTAATGGAGATGGGTAGTAAGTAAGCGAATACAAAGTAACTAACTGCACAAAGTTACAAGTATACATAATACGAGGTAACTGATTCGCAGTAGTGGTTACCAAAGTATCGATTACAAAGTAACCAGTTACTAGATGGCAAAGCGAGAAGACCTATCGGGAAAAATTCACAACGCTTATAGCAACACAGCACACCCTTGAGGTCGTTGAAGGAGAGTCCTCCTCCGCAAAGGAGGGTCCTACGACTCTTGCCATACCGGGACCGGGTCCCTTGCTGATTGTGGATTAATGGTGGTATTAAGTTAAGGATATGAACTGTTGATTAAGGGCACTGGGCGGTCGATAGGTTAAAAAAAAACACTTTTTTAAAGTTAAAAAATCATATAATTCTTCAGCTTTAAAATGATATATATAACAAAGGCTGTCAGCTGGTACTAAAGTCCTTTAATTCGTCAATTTAAAGATGGCGGCGTAATGATACGCCCACTTCTTGAGAATGGTACTTAATCTTTGATCGTGATTTCCCAAAACCTTGATTTTTCATACTTTAGGTCCATGTTTGTCAAAAACTATAAAAGATATTGACACAAAATTTGTAGTGGTTATTTGTCAATGTTCCTTGAACACATTCGGCCAACATTTATATTAATTTGATTTATAAAATGGATGAAAACAAATATTCAGACCTTGAAAATATTATTTATTTATTTTTTTACTCAGAACTAATTAATTTTTCAAGCACATATTATAAACTATATGTGATTTTCATTTATCCTATATTATAAAACTGTATCGTAGGTTATTTAGGATAAAACTTGGTGCATGTAGCTTTAAATTCCTACAAGTAAAGTGCACCTGAAATATAGGGTGCAATATTTTTTTCAGGGCACACGGTGTGATTTATGGCCCTTTTGCATGGACCTATTGGGTTTCTTATATCTTTCTCCTGGGTCGAGATCAAATTCTCCAAGTCTTCGGATCAGGTTTTTGAACCTGTCTGGAAGGTTTGAATAGAAACTGTGGGACAGGTGTAGGATATAATCAGATACTTTAGGGAAGGATAGGTCTCAATGGATATTGGCATTTGGGATAAACCAGCCGGCTGCGACTGCAGACCGAAAGTAACGGTTTTGGAGGACTTGGAGTTATAGAGATGTGTTTTGGCAGCAACAACACATGGCCATCCTTCTACTGACTTTGTTAGCCACAGCTGTTATGTGGCCTTTCCATGTAAGGCGCATGTCTAAAAGTACAAGGTATGTTGCCTGCGTAGACCAGGGTACATTTGCATCACCTGTATGTAAGTTGGGTACATCCTGTAGTGTCCGCCGTGTGAAAGTGATGGCTTGGGACTTAGTGGATTTGAGTTTTAACCGCCAGGTCGCAAACCAGGCGTACAGCATATTCGCGAATATCTGAGCCCGTTGCACTGCGATATCATGTTGCTTTGATGCTGTTGTTATGGCAGTATCGTCGGCAAATAGGTAGAGTTTGCAGCCTCTTAGGGTTGAGAGTGTGTTTATATATGCAAGGAAAAGCAGGGGCCCAAGGACACTACCTTGAGGTACTCCTGCGTTTATGGCGTAGGGTTGAGACTGGATGTCGTCTTTTGCGACGACAATGAACGGTTTTGAAGGTGTTGGTATATTATGTGTATGAGGTAGGATGGGATGTTATAATGAATGAGGCGATGTAGAAGGACTTCGCGCCAGACAGAACCGAAGGCTCGGGATATCTCTAGGAAGAGGGCTGCAACGTATTGTCAATTATTGAACCCTTTAACCTCATCATCCACAAGTTGAAGGAGCTGGTGTGTTGTTGAATGCTGTCTCCTGAAACCAAATTTCTCTGGACGTACAGCTTATTGCACATACACGGTGAGTCCAGTATATGTATACTCTATTCAGATATAATCATGTCTTCTGGACAGCAATGTGTCATACATAGGCAGGCGTGAGAAAACATATCATATAGACACACGCAGCTTCCAATTGCTCTATATATGTTTCGTAACTTACTGTACATCAACTTACCAATATTTCACTCTTCTAATCGACCAGATAAGACCCGATAAGAGACGATCACAGCGCTGGTCACCTGAAGGTCAATACACCTCAACGCTCTGTCGAGTAATACCCGACAACGGTTGCATACAACATTATGGTAGTGCTATAAAGTACTTTTTTTGTAAAAATGACCAGTTTAATGAAATGTATGTCTTAAGCCTGATATAAAAAGCATGCATATATCATTTGCTTATTAAAATTAGGTTTCATTTCTACAAATTACTCCAGTGTTGACATATTCAATGTGTTTATTATACAGATTGTTTCAAAACGACACCGAACGAATATAGCCGTTGCAAAGTTTATAACTTTAGTCCGAATTTCAGTGTCGCAGCTTCGAAATTCTGTTAGGTAGATATAATTTTATGCAACATGAAATATTACATTACTTTGTGATTAGGCAGCGCAGGAACCCCTGGTGTGCAAACCTCAAATGTTGTTATTGGGACGCAGTGGCCGTGAAAACAAAAGCATTGCTCCTTGCTCTCTATCAGTGACCCTAACCTAGCTTTCAGGTAATGGGGCAAAGTGCAGTTATTTGTGAAACAGTCGACTAATAACTCGGACAGTTGCAAGGTTGCTCTTCAGTGTAAAACTACACATTCCGTCCTAACAGAGAGGATTTTGCGTGTACTTAGATAGCAAATCCAAGCAATATGGAGCGCTATACGAACGTCGAAATGACGGATATGGTTTTGATGGATGGAAGAACTGAAGGGAGTTCAACGAACGCACAATTTAATTTAGTTTCATTAAAAGTATGAATTTTAAAATAGTTACATCAATGATAATATTTATTTGTTAGCTTCAGAGCACTTTATTATGATCTTAATTGTACAATACTTTCAACCACTTACTGTAAATATCAACAACTTCCTTTTCAGTTACAAATGCTTTATTTAGTATTATCAAACACGTGAAATAAAATGCTCGTCTCATTGAATAAGACATTTAGTGTTGGTTAATTTACCTACAATTGTTAAATGTTTTCTGTTCTGTTTATTATTTAATGCTTCCATCCTCAACCTCACTAACAGTAACTTCCCTGCCCGCCTCGGTGACGTAGATGGTAGCATGTCTGACTCACGTTCAAGAGGTCCCGAGTTCGAATCTCGGTCAGGGTGCGTTATCTGGATAAGGATTTTTACGGGGTTTCCCCTTATCTTGAAAGACGAATGTCGGGTAGCTCTAAGCTCTATGGACCCTGGGCTCATTTGAGCATCATTTCGCCTATTCCATTCATCGTCCGATATAACTAAGGAGGACGTAAATTAAAAAAAAAAACAGTAACTTCCCTCTAAAATGTATAAGTTGCATATTTCCACCAGCTCAGTTTCCATCATGGACTGCTATAACGGAATTTTGGAACACGCTAAACACTCCTAAACGATAACTAAGCAATAGCTTCTTTATTGCTGTTTCATAAGCCAAAGAAATTCTTAATAGTAGCGAGCTACTGCGGAGATTGTCGTTTACAAACAGATACAGCACGCGACACGGCGTGTGACCTATACCTGCGAACTCCAACAGCGTGAGGCACGCGTCGTTGATCCTGTCACTGCCTAATCCACACTCATTCTGGAGCATTTTTATGTGGCTGTATTGGCAGTAAAACTATCTATATGTGTCACACACTTTTATACGTTCGTTGGGTGTCATTTTGGAACACCCTGTATGTTTATGTTGCACCTAAATACGAATATGCTCCTGTTATTTCAAATTCACCGCTCAAAGATGCATAGAATTCACTGAAAAATTAACAAAATAAACTACGTTTCGTTCAGAATTGTTCGTATTTATCATCGATTTGAATTTTAGAGTAATATGTTTAGAATAGTTCAAATAGTGACATATTCTACAGCCAATTATTTCTTAGTATTTCTATTCAGGATCTTACATAAGAGAATCTGAGGTAAATAATACTTTCTGAAAAGATGAGTAAGTTGGGATAAAGTTACGTTGCATAAATGAATTAAATTTTTGTTACATTATTTTTATCGTTTTATTATTTCTACTGCCACCCTTATGTTTTCTAAAACACCTGTCAACACTGATGCTATGCACGACAAAGAATACCATGACATGACAAAGGTAAAACAATAGAATATATTTATATGACGTCTGTTTAAAAGATATCGCCAATTTTGTGTGTTTTTTTAACAAAAGTATTTATTCATAAGTATCTATGTATTTTGTCCCCTTCAAAGTAATCCCACTAGATATTTTTCACTTTTGCCAACGCTTTTTCTCAATTCTCGAAGCACTTTAAAGAAACGTTTCTTGTGATCTTGTTCAGCTCCTCCTTCGATGCCGTCTTATCTCCACAATCATAGCGTAGCGTGGTCCTTTCATGGGTCTCTTCAGTTTTGGGAACAAAAAGAAGTCACAGTGGGGGGGGGTAAGTCTGGGGAGTACGGTGGCTGCGGCAGCATAAGTGGTTTGTTTTTGGCCAAAAATTCGCGCACAAGCAACGATGTGTGAGCAGGGGCGTTATCATGGTGCAAAAGCCAATTATTGTTGTTCCACAAATCCGAGAGTTTCAGGTGCACAGTACAGCTTTGCGCAAATTGCATATAGCTTGCCAGTAATATTCCTTATTGACCGCTCTACCCTGCGGCAAGAACCCATGAGCACCACGCTCATACAATCGATGAAAACTGTAAGAAAAGCCTTCACATTCGACGTACCTGGCGTGTTTATATCGGTCTTGGCTTGTATGGCGGCATCCACTGGGATGATTGAGCTTTGGCTACCACGTCATAGCCATAACCATTTCAACACCGTCATAGCCACTTCTGCAATGTTTTCCTCTGTTGTTGACGAGCTCGGACGTCCGGGACCTTCGTCGTCGTTCATATCTTCTCGATCCTCGAAGAATCTTTTGTACTACCGATAAACGTCGCTTTGGTCCAAGGTAGCTTCACTATATGCAAAAGTCAACATTCGAAATGTATCTGTGCACTTAATTTTGTTTCTCTCGCAAAATTTGATGCAGATTCTTTGTTATTTTTTTTTTTTGGAATAGGCAAAAATCGAAAATAAGCCAAAACACATCCAAGCAAAATAGCTGTCCATTAACTGAACATTTAAAATAGCCGGACTGGTCAACATAAGTGAGGGATATGAGTACCAACATAACGCACCGAGCGGGATGACTCAGGCGGTTTCGTCTGTGGCCGGCATTCGGGAGGCCCGGGTTCGATTCCCGTGGTCTACCTGCCTAACCCATGGGTTTTTTTCGGGGGATTTCCAGGGTCACTAGGCGAATTTCATATCATCTCTCATCTGGTGGTCTCTTTCAGGATAAAAGAGTCGGTGGGTGTCTCGGCGGTGCATGGCACGATAATATTCTCTGAGGTAAATTACTTCCTTATATGTTGGTTGCCGGCCTCAACTCCTCTGCTGGGACCATTTCGGGACCACCAGCCAGGGACCTTTGGGGCTCGAATTGCCTTCCTTGGGACCATTAGGGCTCAACTGCTGGGCTATGTTGCCGTTCATCTGTGGGAGATCGAGTTCGTTGTCCTGGTCTGTCGGGGGAAGTCTCTATCCAAGTAAACTGTAGGGACCCTGCCCTCTGTACTGTCGTGGCTCCTTGGGTCGGCCGCCCACTGTCTCCTTCGTTTCATCCTTCCTCCCAGGCGTGCCCCCACTTGGGGCATAGGAACAATGGGCCAGCATGGTGCCCTACGTACCAAATCCCCTCCGTAATGAAATCCCAATCCCAACCAGCATAACGCTATAAAACATTCGAAAATCAAATATACGTAGGCCGCGAAAATTCAAAATGCTCTATACTTCCTGAAGAGACCTCCTATATAATCTTTAATGTACGTTGTTGTTGGCGCGAGGTCTGACCGAAAGACCGAAGTCTCCGGCCTCTATCAAACCGAGGGTGATGGAAAACTCCGGGTGATGGGGCAATTCCTTGAGTTTACAAAGCCCCTCCCTCAATTACGCCACTTAAGCGCGTCAACCCCGCAGGGAAGGCTACCGAATAACCTCGGTGGGGCCACCTGGTGATGTAGCACACCTTCTACCAGCTCAGCAGGCTAGTACCCGGGACTTCTTAGGCAACACTCTGCCCCCTCCGGGCGACCGAAGCCTGGCTGGAGGTACCCGATCCCCCGCCGGTTACGGGAACACACTGCCCCTCGAGTCCAACCCAATCGTAACAACTCCCATTCAGGGAGGGGCTCGAATGTTCGGTCCAAGGTTCCTCTGGTATAGTGGCGCTGTTCGAACGGTTCCCATGAATTTCTCTGTGGTAATAGATACCTATCAGATAACGCACTGATTACTCCACATGGAGTGAACACATGTCTGTAATTGTGATTCCTGCGAATTTCATTGGTGCTTAACACACGACCGGGAGGCCCATCAGTACCCCCGTTTTTTGTAATTTCCGTCCTCCAACGTTAAGTAATATCGGACGGCGCATGAATTGGGTGAAATGGTGCTCAAATGAGTCCATGGAGCTTACGGTTACCCGACATTCGTCTTGAAGGATAAGGGGAAAACCCCTGAAAAACCCTATCCAGGTAATTCACCCTGACCAAGAGTCGAACCCGGGACCTCTTGAACGTGAGGCAGACACGCTACCACCACACTACCGAGGCGGGCAGTATCCCTCTCACTCTTACAAGAATAATCAGTGAGTTATCTGAGAGGTTTCTGTTAACAAAGATAAAGCCATGGTAACGGTTCTAGCAGCGCGACTTTAACGTCAGAGATACCACGAGTGCTAAGGGTCCACACCACGGCAGCTAAAGGGGACGGATTCCCTCCCCTACGGAGACTCTTTAAATTATCTACAAATATTTAGGACTGTATAAAATAGTGTATAATGTACGAGTTAAAAGAATTTTATTTTTCTTCGTAGGTCTGGGCTTGTTTCAGAATCACACCTACTCACAAAATAAAATGTCCCTTTAAAATCTTGTATCAAAATCAGGTATTGTATCTATGTTTCTTTATGTTGTGCTTTCTTTTTATTTAAGTTTTACCAGTCGTTCTATAATTAAAATGAATTACTCATAGTTTTGATGGTGTTATTTTAATGCTAACGTTTCTCGGTCTACAAATACACACGCCGATCACTGTACGTGAATTCAGCGTTTGTAGAACGTCATGTAATTGTGTCATCCGCTTTTTTAAGGTTAAAATACTGAAAATGGCAATTGAACAGTATAATGGTGATGATGATGATTATGGTGATGCTGGTGTTGGAAGCTGCTTAAATTCTTTGTACCTCGGTCTAAATGACCTTTTCCCTTGGCTAATATTGTTACAGTGGCTGTTAACATTACTACATTAAACAATTCTATTAGAAAATAGCCAGATCATTGTTAAGTTGCGGTATTTATGTCATTAAAGATCATAAAACTGCATTATATTGGTTCATCAGAAGCATAAAACATCAAATTTAAATCGTATTAGAATGCATGGTCCTCATCACAAATATTAACTCTTTAAGTTTTAATTACAAACAATGCTCTTTCAATTTATTGGTACAGACACAATTGTGCTGTTGTTTTGGTCCCGGAAAGTTGGCGAGAAATGCCGCATTAACAACGTGTGCTTAGCAACAGGCAAAACTTGTGTTGTGTGAGAAAGGGAAGGTGTTCCCAACACGACAGGGAAATTTATAACGAGAAAGTAGGTAGAGTGCTGTAAATTGTTCCTTTACACAATGTCAGCGACCTCCGAGAACCCTAACAATGCCAACCTTGCTGTGAGAAACCATTCAAGAAAGAGCAGTGTTGGTTTACGAACATTTCCGTTTAGGAGAGCAGGAAAATGCATTGTTATGGTAACAATATCCAATAAAGCTAATAAAACAAACTTTAGGTGGCATATAATGCATAATGATTCTTAATATTTGCTTGTTTTTTGTATAATTTATAAATATATTTTACCTACTGCGTATTAGGGTAAGTAGGGGAAAGATGATATTTCACTTACGGGAGTTCCGAATGGCCGAAAATCAAAAAATCGTCATATCTTATATTTTTCTCTCACACTAGTGTGTATTTTTCTACGATTAAAATGATATATGTTACAAACAGTATGATGATTTAGAAACCACTTTAATTATGCCTGCTCTATTGTGTTGCTTCTGTCAAAAGTCGATTAAAATATGTAAGTTTTGACAGCTGTAACATTTTTTTTCTGTAAGAGCTATAGAAATGGGATTTTTTGTGATGCGTGGGACACGTTTTATTTTAAATCTATGCTGTTGGCTAACCTGTTTTCATTTCTCTTTGATGCTTGTTGTTTACATGCTTCTTCTACGTTTTTAGTGAATTATACGTATTGAATATTCTTTTGTAGGATACATATTCCTGTTAGTGTTCCCTTTTTGGTAAAATCAGCCATTATGACAAGACTAAAAGGGTTTTTTTTTTCTTTTTTTCTTTTTTTACAAAAGGAAGAATGTTGGCAAATCTAAAACTCCAATTATAAACAATGCATGCCAATCACCAACAGATACTAATCTAAAACATGATGTTCCAATTAGTTCTTCGAAAAAGAAAATACAGTTATGCTTTGAACTTTATAAAGAAAGGCATGATTTTCTAATTATAACAGTGAATATAGATAGAGTCAACATCAAAAATTCAATGTCATGGCTGGGATTTGAACCACGGATCTCCTGGTTTCCGTCCAGTCGCTCTAACCCATTGAGTTATCATGGCCAACGTGCCGTCCTGACATTAAATTCTCCATTTGTCTCGTATATTTTCCTGATAAACCACTAGGGGCTCTCGCATTCGAGATACACCATTTGTGGCGACTTACTGTCATAAGTACTTGAGTCCCATGCGTCAGCATTTAACTCTTATTATTGAAGTTATTTGATGGAAAGCAAAGACCATAGCCTATATACGGCTAGTGTGAAGAAATGATTAATTTCCATCAATTAACTTAAATAACAGTGAATGTTTCTCTGCTGAAATGACTTGCCAGTGAATCTGTTGTATATATATAATGCTATGGCCATGTCTAAAGAGGAGGAAGACTCAGGTAACCCATCATATGGTCCAGGGATGCACTAAGGCATGATAAAATCTACTACCAACTTTAAACGCAGTTTCTGAAAAATCACATTCATTAAAGTAGTAAATAACCCGTTGTCTGAGCTTCTGTACCAGACACCAAGCTACCATTTTTACCACATGTTCTGTGTATGTATACACAACTTTTGAAAGAGTAAGATGTATTTACAACTATTATTTTCTGAAAAAACAAATAAACTATCTTTGTTTTACTTTTAATATCTTGGGTGACATTAAAAATTATAATATATACATTTTTCACGATAGTCCAAATTTCTGCCGCCTAACTTACATGCAAACAATGCATAATTTGTGTAAAATTTTTATCCCTCTGTTGATTGGTTGCTGAGATAATGGGTCTTAACGGAATTTAACATTGTACAGATAGGGGATTCCAAACCCCCTTAAATATTTGATGCATAGATTAGTTTGAGATCCCTGAATAAAAAAAGCACTTTTGAAAATATGCCTGTGTAAAGCATAACTCATAAACGAAGGGCATTTAGGTCCAGCACCTTTAACAGATGAGATACGAAGCTGTTCTAGAAAATCAAATGGCTGCTCCTAGACATTTTTTTTCAAAATGTTGATTTTATTAAAATTACTTAAGGATTATGGTTAAAATGTCAATTCTTCAACACAAATATGACACTTTCATGACAAATTAAACATAGGTATTCATTCTGGATACAGTTATGACAACAGGATTAAATGATATTACGACATCTTGTTTTAACTTTGTCTTATCTGCAAAGAACATTTAAAGAAAATGTATCTTACTTTGAACCTGAAAGTATCATAAGCATCTAACTTGGAAGTTACTCCACACTCTCCCCACCCTGGTCTGCACAACTGGTGAGTGGTAAGAGATGGACAAAATCTTACTACTTAAAGAATGTATAATTCGTTAAAACACTCAATTTAAAACAAATGAATTTGGGGGGAGGGGGGAGGAAATCATTTCCAAGTTGTTTCTTGTGTGTGTTTGAATGTTTTAATGCCTGTACTCTTCTCCGATAGAAATGTTATTATGTTTTTATCTCCTGGCCATTAAAAGAGAATGACATGTTTAAGCCAGCCTTGTAACAGTTGACTATCAATTAAAGGCTATATTCTCCTTGCATATATAAAAATCATCAATAAGATATTTTAAACAAATGTTTAAATTGGTTTACATGAAGGAACGAGAGAAGCATATACCAGAGGAGAGAAAGTCATGTGAATGTAACACATAGGAAGTTTTCTTTAAGAGTCTAACACTGAAATATTCTGTAAATATTAGTTCGAGTAAATGCAATACAGTGTGTTAATTGTTCCAATGCCTTATCTGATAAAAGAGATAGTGCCTTAAATCTGAATTTTCATCTCATCACGGGTCTGCACCTTCAAACAGAAGGAAGGAGATAGTTTAGGAAGCTGGTAGACTACATTATCTCGTCTTCTCTGCCTGGGAATCGTTTATAACGAGCTCTAATTTTGGCTCTTTCTCAAGAAATTTGCAATTCCAAAAGGAGTCTAATGCTCGCCCTGTATCTCATTTCATGCTCCGTTGCTGCAGCGCACACCCGAGGTCTGGTGCAAATGGCAATTTTATTAGCTGCCTGAAGCATTTACAGAGATTTGTGAAGCTTGCCTTGTGAGCCATTGTACTCTCCTTTGAAGCAACCTGGAACCAACTGTCATTGAAATACAGTTATTCTTGTTTTCTTTGGAAAATTTTTTGAATTGTCTGTAAATATAATTGTAAAATATTTTTATGTCTCCCATCCTCGCCGTTGCTGGTGCTAGGTGTCGCTTGGGTCCCCTCAGAGCGAGGGAGCTGAAGCATAATTACCTTTTTCTTTGTAATTTACGTCATCCAACGTTAAGTCATGTCGGACGGTGAATGAATTGGATGAAATTATGCTCAGATGATTCCAGGGCTCATGGAGCTTAGAGTTATCTGACATTCGTCTTGAAGGATAAGTGAAAACCCCGGAAAAACCTTATCTAGGTAACTCACCCTGACCGAGATTCGAACTCGAAACCTCTTGAACGTGAGGCAGACACGCTACCATCTACGCTATCAAGGCGGGCATTGACCTAATAGATCAGATCAGGGTTGGGGGTCGGCCCAACGTCTGGGATGAACCAATTAGTGGAATGATGGTGCGGGAAACCGAAAGAACTGGAGAAAACCCACCTCAGCGCCATGCTGTCCACCACAAATTCCACTTTGCAATCGCCTGCAATTGAACCCAGGCCGCCCAGGTGACAGCCAAGCGTCTAACCACTCACCCATGTCGTGACCTTATAAAATATTTTCGAATGCCAATTATTTATTTTAATGACAAAACAATACAGCAAGCATATATTTATAGATCCAACTTGAATCCTGATTTTCCCTAAATTTATTTATTTTATTTTAATGTGTGCATTTTTTTACAAAACACTTATTTAATCTATGAGTCTATAGTAAGACATAGAATCTCAACCCATGAAAGAAATTTACAACCCGTGCCCCGTAACTACATTACGCTGCAATTAGACTGTAGAGCGTATTTGCGTCCCTTCTGTTGTTGGGGCATATCGCCATCCGCAACTCATGCGTTTCCACGTCGATCATTCCCAAGATCCAGTTGCCCTCTACGACGCGCCCACGATAAAACTTATGTCGTCCTATTTTACATTCATCGATTTGAACGACGTGACTGGGACCGCCAATTTTCCCCCTTTTAGTATACTTGGTGTCATTTGAAATCATGAACACTTCACGGAGTAGCCGAACCAGTCCGATACAGTCCATGAGCTCATAGATGATATGATATATTTACTGTGCATATTCCAAAATTTTACAATGTTACAACTTTAGGCTACATTTATTTGTCTTTACCTTGTTGCTACCTTGGCTTACATGACACCCTGGTCTTTTGCTCTGCCAGGTAGCTCTTCATCTCCATACCGTCTTGATTACTTAATTAGTCCCTTTATCCCCCCCGCTCTTCCTTTCTTAATTTTTTTTTACTTTTCTGGCCCATTTTTCTTTTACTTTCTACAAGAACTCACCAATACTTCTTACCTTCTTCTCTTCGCTGCCCATTAACATTATTATAGCTGCTGTCCTCTTCTCTACTTTCTCGCATTTTTCCTCTCAAACCTTTATTCTCCACATTGCAACCTCCTCGCATTCTGTCACATAGTGTTGTATGCTTTCTTTACCCCACACAATTCACAAATTTCCTTTTCCCAACCTACTATCCCTCTTAGAAATATTGTTCCTGTTCTCATCCAAGCTAACCCTTCTCTCTCACTCTTGCCTATTGCAGTAATCTACGCATGCTTCTCATCCCCAATTTCTTTTTATTTGCTTGTAAAATTGTAATGATTTCATATTTTCTAGACTACCCCACATTACCTGTCTCTCTATATATTCTATTCTGCGTTTTACGAATTTACCCACATGCTTGTATTCCTTTCCTATAATCTCCATATATCTCCTAATTCTATTTTTCCATAAAACCTCTTATCTCTGCCCACCAACCATTTGAGTTCACTAATCTTTGTTGCTGTCTCATGCATAATCTCATCATTTCCCCTTCTTTGGCCACTTACTTATACCAAATTTTTTTATTCCATTTCTTCTTGTCTTTCCTAATTCTACTAAAGCTACTTCCTACATGTATTTACTACGTAGCACTGCATTATCGTCGTGTCATAGGATTGTTTATGTGCAAAGCAGTGCATGAGTAACAAAATTTGATCGGGCGATATCTCAGCCTACTCAAACCATGTTCCTCTGCTCACGGACAGCGTCACATGTCTCTAGCACTTCTACAGAGGTTGGCTACAAGTTTTACATATCTTTCTCATGTTGGCTGCAAAGACAGAACCAGCGGCTGTTCGGGTATTTGTCTGCTTGCGCATGCGTTTGCGTGCACCTTTGGACTTAGAAAATATTCTCGAATGCATAAAAGAAGGTTTCTCACAAAAACGGCTTTCCGGAGATGTTCTTGATATTGTTTACACCAAAACACAACAGTAGAAGTAGCTGAAGTCGCCGCCGCTGTTAAGAGGAACATTAGTGGTCTGCAACTGCTATCAGTAAAGGCATTACGTCATAGCTGCTCGAACTGTGGGTGGAGGTAAACACACCTTCCCCTTACGTGGTTAACCCTGGGCACCTAAGTTTTCGAGAGATATCTTGTTATTTGGGTTTTCAAATATTTGTTTTCCTCTTATTTTATATCCGTACCTTTTTGTATGTCCTGGCTATGTCATGAGAATGAAAGATAAAAGCCATCACATAGCGAACAGCCCTTATAATTTACTATCGCTTAAGGCAATTGTATTCACATATTTCTAGTGCAGACATAAGGAAAAATATATAAATAAAAGAATTTCTACATATGTTAACCTCAACTAATCTGAAATAAATGTGAAGTGTTTAACGCCCGCTTTTACTACATACGGCACCGCAGGCGGTGACACTGATGACACATGAGATGAAGATGGAGCACCGGTGGAATGAGATGGCGGGGGAAACCCGAGGTCCTGGAGAAAACCCGCCCCAGCACCGTGTTGTCCACTACAAATCTCACTTTGCGGTCGCCTGGGATCGAAACCAGGCCGCCTTGGTGAGAGCCAAGTGGTCTAACCATTGAGCAACGGCGCGGCCGTAATTTGAAATAGAAAAGCTAACATTTTTAAGAGCAATTTTATTTTCCCGAATCCTAATATAGCACAAGGGGCAAAGGACCATGAGTGAACAGGACTGTGCCCTATACCAAGAGAAGAAAACAAATAGTTTGCGCAAGAATAAGAAGAGAGTTTTTGGAGTGTATATATCACTTTTTGCTTTGTTTTACCTTCTACCCAAGGTTATCATCTCACGGGTTTCCCCTGCAAATGTTGCCGGAAATGGTTTAGCATCAACACAAACTCTAACCTCACTTTCCTGCCGCGAACAGGTTTTACTTCACCTTGATTAGATTACCTTGTTTTCAGTAAACTTGCATATTACACATGTTGATTGACTTAGCGCTGGTGCCACAAGAGGTCGCCTCCTTACCGCACACCGTCAGCTTACTTTCTATTAGTGGCGCCATCTTGACAGTGCGGCATAAGGAAGAACGAGTAACGTGAGTCACGCTATCTCTCCTGTATGCAAATCACTTGAAAACAAAAGAAAATACATTTGCCAAGAAATGAGGGTTGGTTACAAATCAAATTATATATCGCCAAACCTTCTAATTTCTTATTCTTTTTAAAACTAGGGAAAGACAATTGCATAAAAGAAACAATGTCTGAGCCCGCTCGGTGGTGCATATGGAAGCGCATCTGACTCACGTTCAACAAGTCCGGAATTCGAATCTCGGTCGGGGTGAGTTATCGCCCGATATGACTTAACGTTTGAGGTTTTCCCTTAACCTGAAAGATGAATGTCTGGTAACTTTAAGTTTTATGTACCTTGGACTATTTAGACAATAATTTCATTCATCGTCCGATATGACTTTACATTGTGGGTTTTTCCTTATTCTAAAGGATGAATGTCTGTTAGCTCTAAGCTCTATGTACCTTGGACTCATTAGACCATCATTTCATTCATCGTCCGATATAACTAAACGTTGGAGGTTTTCTCTTATCGTGAAAGATGAATGTTTGGTAACTCTAAGCTCTATATACTCTGTACTCATTTGATGACTATTTCATTCATCGTCCGATATGACTTAACGTTGGAGGTTTTCCTTTACCCTGAAAGACGAATGTCCGGTAACTCTAAGCTTTATGTACCCTGTACTCATTTGAATATCATTTCATTCATCGTCCGAAATGACTTAACGTTGGAGGTTTTCCCTTATCCTGAAAGATGAATGTCTGGTAACTCTAAGCTCTATGTATCCTGTAGTCATTTGAACATCATTTCATTCATCGTCCGATATGACTTAACGTCGGAGGTTTTCCCTTATCCTGAAAGATGAATGTCCGATAACACTAAACTCTATGCACCCTGTACTTATTTGAACATCATTTCAGTCATCTTCCGATATGACTTAAAATTGGAGGTTTTCCTTAATCCTGAAAGATGAATATCTGGTAACTATAATGTTTATGTACTCTGAACTCGTTTGAAGATCACTTCATTCATCGTCTGATATGACTTAAAGTTGGAGGTTTACCCTTATACTGAAGGTTGAATGTCTGGTAACTTTAAGCTCTATGGATCCTGTACTCATTTGAACAACATTCACTCATCGTCCGATATGATTTAACGTTCCAGGACGTTAATTAAAAGAAAGAAAGAAAGAAGGAAGGGAGGAAGGGTGGGAGGGAAGGGAGGGAGGTAGGAAAGGAGGGAGGTAGGGAAGGAAGGGAGGTAGGAAGGAGGGAGGTAGGGAAGAAGGGAGGTAGGGAAGGAGGGAGGTAGGGAAGGAGGGAGGGAGGGAAGGGAGGGAGGGAAGGAAGTTGGGAGGGAAGCAGGGAGGGAAGGAGGGAGGGAAGGAAGGCAGGAAGAAAGGAAGGAAGTGAGGAAGTGAAGAAGTGAGGAAGTGAAGAAGTGAGGAAGTGAGGAAGTGAAGAAGTGAGGAAGTAAGGAAGGAAGGAAGTAAGGAAGTAAGGAAGTAAGGAAGTAAGGAAGTAAGGAGGGAAAGAAGTAAGGAAGGAAGGAAGGAAGGAAGGAAGGAAGGAAGGAAGGAAGGAAGGAAGGAAGGAAGGAAGGAAGGAAGGAAGGAAGGAAGGAAGGAAGGAAGGAAGGAAGGAAGGAAGGAAGGAAGGAAGGAAGGAAGGAAGGAAGGAAGGATGGAAGGAAGGAAGGAAGGAAGGAAGGAAGGAAGGAAGGAAGGAAGGAAGGCAGGAAGGAAGGAAGGAAGGAAGGAAGGAAGGAAGGAAGGAAGGAAGGAAGGAAGGAAGGAAGGAAGGAAGGAAGGAAGGAAGGAAGGAAGGAAGGAAGGAAGGAAGGAAGGAAGGAAGGAAGGAAGGAAGGAAGGAAGGAAGGAAGGAAGGAAGGAAGGAAGGAAGGAAGGAAGGAAGGAAGGAAGGAAGGAAGGAAGGAAGGAAGGAAGGAAGGAAGGAAGGAAGGAAGGAAGGAAGGAAGGAAAGAGAGAAAGAAAGAAAGAGAGAAAGAAAGAAAGAGAGAAAGAAAGAAAGAGAGAAAGAAAGAAAGAAAGAGAGAAAGAAAGAAAGAAAGAAAGAGAGAAAGAAAGAAAGAGAGAAAGAAAGAGAGAAAGAAAGAGAGAAAGAAAGAAAGAAAGAAAGAAAGAAAGAAAGAAAGAAAGAAAGAAAGAAAGAAAGAAAGAAAGAAAGAAAGAAAGAAAGAAAGAAAGAAAGAAAGAAAGAAAGAAAGAAAGAAAGAAAGAAAGAAAGAAAGAAAGAAAGAAAGAAAGAAAGAAAGAAAGAAAGAAAGAAAGAAAGAAAGAAAGAAAGAAAGAAAGAAAGAAAGAAAGAAAGAAAGAAAGAAAGAAAGAAAGAAAGAAAGAAAGAAAGAAAGAAAGAAAAGAAGAAAGGAAGAAAATGTAAGGTGTGGAGCTCGCATTCGAGAAATTCTCGGTTCAATAGCAGGTGAAAGACCACACTGGCCAATGGTTTTTCCATAGTTTTCCAAGGCAAATCCCGAGAAGGTCCCTCTTCTTCCACGACTTCCCTGTCACTCATTTCCTTAATTCATAATTTATTTCACTGTCATTTGCTTCAGGACCAGGTGATGGCGTTCGACGGATTGCGACTGGAATGTGAATTTGCATTTTGTAGAGGCTTCTTTTTCAGGGATTTATCCAGTTTGGCTCCATCAAAGTAGGACCACCAGGAGTTAGGGGCCTATGGATAAGTATGGGAACCGGTAAAGCTGGGAACACCATTATTGCAACCTGTTATCCTTATCTGGTCGCCCTTCGGATCTTTCCGCTCATCCCTCCCTCACAGGGGTCGCGATGGAAGAACAAAGAACGGTATTCTGCCCTGGTTGCGACGGTCTCTCATGGTATGTAGCTGTTTACCTTTAATCACAACGACAAGCTTGACATTTATAGCTCGTATAGCTATTTAAATATTGTCATCCCCGCCACAAAGCTGGGTGGTAAGAAGTGCGTCACTGACGTCAAACGCCGAAAATACTGCGATGTTTTGGTCTGCCGACAGTAGAGCTTCGACAGCCTTCGCTTCTACCATTTCTAGAACAAGTATGAGATGCTTCTGTAACAACTTTACTTTGACCTTACACATATACTCGTACAACCATGCCCGAAGCGAGCCCGCCTCGGTAGCGTAGATGGTAGCATGTCTGCCTCACGCTCAAGAGGTCCCGAGTTTGAATCTCGGCGAGGGTGAGTTATAAGGATCATGACTACGAGGGTCGGCGGATGGGCTATTTGGATAAGGTTTTTTTCGAGGTTTTCGCTTAAAGATGAATGTCTCGTAACTCTAACCTCTATTGACCTTGGTCTCAACTGAGCATTATTTGATTCATTCAACGTCCGATATGACTTCACCGTTACATATCGAGATTTACGAATTCCACGCTACGTCTCTGTGGCGTAGGTATTAGCGTGCCCACTTCACATTCAAGAGTTCCCGATTTTAATCTCAGTTAGGGTGGGTTATTTGGATAAGGTGTTTTTCCCGTGGTTTTCACTTATCATGAAAGATGAATATCGGGTAACTCTAAGCGCTATAGACCCTGAGCTCATTTGAGCACCATATCACCCATTTCATTCATCGTCTGATATGAATTAACGTTGAAGGACGTTATATATATATATATATATATATATATATATATATATATATATATATATATATATATTCACAAACCACATCACAAACACTCGCGGATATTTTTCTAGAGAATGTATTCTTGGTTTTAAGGTTTTTGAATGTGGTGTACTTTTAAACAGTAACGCACTTGTAATAGGTCGTCTTCATTCTTGACTTTTGATCTACACTGCATACTTCCAGTTCAAGATAAGCAGATAAGGGAAGAAACTTCCGTAAGAAGCGATAAAAATAACTTCCTAAACTAACCAATTGTTTACGGACTTGTTCGGACTCTGAAACTTGCCGTGGCCTAGTTTCTTTTGTTATCTAATCCATCAACCTGAACAAAAGAATGGTGTAACAGCCTCATATACCAAGCTATAACTTCCCTAGACGAAAAGAGATCCTAAAATAATTAATTAATCCTCACCAGTTAATGGGTCATTCTGTTTTGATGTGCCTGAATTTAGATCTTCATTTAAGCACCCATCTCAACTTTATTCCTTCTCATTTTCTTTATATCTCTTCTGTTAGATGAGAATACGTGTTTTATTTAGTGTCATTGAAACATCAGCACTCCGAAGATTATTTCCTTCAAATTGGCTTCAAGTTTGATAGAAAGTTGAGAAAACACTAGGAAACAACCTTCATCATAAAATAACAGTAAAGAAACAAATGAGGCTGTTCAATAAAGAATGCTCACAATCTTTTTGACAATGAACCTTTACTCATCCTCATAATTTTGAAGGTACTTCTCAAAATAGTCTCCCCTGTATACGATGCACTTGTCCCAGCGTTTCTGCCAATCTTTAAAGATATGCTGGATGCAATTTTTGAGAGATCCTTCAAAATCGCCTCCGCAGCCTTCACCACTGCTTCTGGTGATGGATAATGCCTCCCACGAAGGCGTTTCTTCAAATTAGGGAATAGAAGAAAGTCACATGGGACTAAATCCGGACTATAGGCAGGGTGAGGGATGCACTTCACGTTGATTTTTGCAAGATATTCAGCAACTACATTAGCAATATGCGGCCGCGCATTTTCGTGGTGCAGCATCCAGCCTGCTTCTCGGAAATGTGATCTTTTCCGCCTCATATAAACTTTCAACGTTTTCAGAACATCCCTGTAGTATCCAGTTACTGATGTGTGTGCAGGTACAACATGCTGATAAACCATTTCATGAATATCAAAGAATAAGATGACGATAACCTTCCCAGCAGAAGCAATCACTTTTGCTTTTTAGGGGGGGTTGATGATGAAGGAAATTTCCACACTGAGCTTAGCTGTTTGCTCTCAGGATCAAAGTGATGTAGCCAAGTTTCATCAGCAGTGATTAGGTTTAAAAGAAATTCCGGATCTTCCTCTAACATCAACTTTAACTGCATGCAGCACTGCATGCCAATGTCCTTTTGTTCGGGAATCAACAGTCTTGGAATCCATTGCGCACAAACATGTCTCATGTGTAAGGTTTCTGTCACCAACTTGTGGATGGCAACCAATGAAATGTTCAGTATTTCAGAAAGTGATCTTAAGGTAATTCGTCGATCCTCTCTCACAATGGAAGCAGCAGTGTTGACGTTTTTTTCCGTAAGAGCAGTAACTGTAGCGCCTGGTCCACCTTCCTTTGAAATTGATTGTCTCCCCTCTTTAGACATTTTAAACCACCTTCGAGCTGTGCTGTAGGGAAGAACAGACTCTCCATAGGTCTCCTGTAACATTGTATAGGCCTTAACTGAAGATTTGTTGAGACGAAAGCAGAATTTCAAAGCCGCATATTGTTCCTCGCGTGTTACCTCCAGTGCAGCGGTAGGCGATACTGAACATGTCTGAACCTGCCTGGTTCTCACAGGCAGTAACCAGGAATATCAACAATGAAACTACCATGGCGTGTTTGTTTCACATTAAGCTAACACAATATAATAATTTTGAATTTTAGTGCGAAAAAAATATGACCGTAAAAAATTTTGATCATTCTTTATTGAACAGCCCTATTAAAAAATAATACCACTTTCCGCCACCAAGCACATTTAGCTGAAAGTATAATTGGATATGCGCATGCTTATGTAATTGCAGACTAAAGAAGTATAACAAAAGAACATTTAAACCTTCTATACTAAATAAACATGTGCGGGAAGTATAGTATTCACATATTTCCGTTTTGAAGTTCTATTGGATATCCAGGTTTTCAGTGTTACTGCGTCCCTTAGAAAACATTATTATAAATAGTTTATTATACAAGAGTTAAAAGGAAGAGTTTATTTTGTGAGTAGGTGTGATTCCGAAATAAGTCCGCAGGCCGAGACCTACGAACAAACAAACAAAAAATCGTCTCAACCCGTATATCATACACTGAGTATTTATGGATATATTATAAATTATATATACGAGGGTGGTCAGAAAAATTTCCGACCTCAACATTAAGATGGCAGCACTCGTAAATAAAAACTAGTAAATTTCGTTGTTCATCTGTTGACAGTTACTCACCAAACTTTCAGCCATATTGGACACTCAGTTGTTATGCAACAGTGTTTTGAATAAGTTGGTGTGAGTGTTTTTATGAAAATGGACAAAATCGAGTATCGAGCTGTCATTAAATATTTGTTTTTGAAAGGCAATATGCCTACGCAAATCAAAGATGAGTTGGGTTCTGTGAATAGGGACCTTGCACCTTCATTCACCACAGTGAAATTTTGGGCAGCAGAATTTAAAAGTGGCCGTAAGAGCTTGGGAGACGATGAACGTTTGGGACGCCAAAAACCTGCAACTACCTACGAAAATATCGCTAAGGTCCACCAAATGTTGCTAGACGACCGCCGAATTAAAGTGAGAGAGATAGCAGGGGCTATGAACATGTCAAAAGAACGTGTTTGTCATATATTAAAGCAACAGTTAGAAATGAGAAAGCTATCCGCGCGTTAGGTGCCGCGTTTGTTCACGTTATACCAAAAACGTGTTCGAATGATCATTGGCACAGTTTAGGCGTAATAAATCCGAGTTTTCCGCCGATTAATTACCGTAGATGAAACTTGGATACAGAATTATATGCCCGAAACAAAAATACAGTCAAAACAGTGAACTGCAAAGGGGGAACCAGCTCCCAAAAAAGCAAATCCGGCTGGGAAAGTGATGGCGACTGCTTTTCGGGATAGTCATGGAGTTATTTTAATCGATTATCTTGTAAAATGGAAAACCATTACAGGAGCATATAACGCATCATTACTTGACAAGCTGAAGGAAGAACTTGTGTCACAACGGCCACACTTGCTGAAAAATAAAATTCTGTTTCACCAAGACAACGCACCGTCTCACACCTCAGCGGTTGCAATGGCGAAAATCCAGGAATTACGGTTTGAACTGCTTGACTCACCAGATCTAGCCCCAAGCGACTTCTTTTTTTTTTTTTTTTTTTTTGCCTCATCTGAAAATTGCGCTCGGAGCAGAGAGATTTTCGTCAAATGAAGAGGCAATCATCTTCGTGAACAATTATTTTGCAGAGCAAAACGCCGAGTACTATATGAATGGGTTACAGATATGGAGCATCTCTGGGAGAAGTGTGTAGAGTTACAAGGAGACTATGTTAAAAATACAATAAAAATCTGAAAGAAAATGTCTTGTATGTTTATCAGGTCGAAAACTTCTCAGACCTCAGTGGTAAAATTCACGAGATAAACAAAGTTCTGTTTTTTTCCAGTATACCAGCATCTAACACTCATACTGAATAAATATCTTCGTTGATGAATAACAAATGGTCTCATAATATGAACTTTTGTAATGTAAACCTAATAAAATCTGAGTTATAAATTAATATCAATTTTGATTACACTTTTCAAGAATTTGTAGAGTATGCAAAATGTAATCGCAAACTTCAAGCTGGTGCCAAAAGTGAACAAAAGTTCACTTCCAAGTAAGATGTATGTATACTTTGTAATTACACTGGGCAACAAAAATAATTTTTGAATGTTTTGAGCACTCCATGAGGCTGTTCCTACTAACTTTGGGTTGAGTAAAACATATATGACAATGAAAATTTTTTCTGAGCTCTAGTTTCTATGATATACACAAGGTGGAAGTATTACATATTAACAGATTGAGAGAAAAGGATACATTTTAATTACATATATGCTAACAACAATGAAAGTGCATTTGATTTTTTAAACTGGTCATTACATGCTAAGAGTTCTAAATTGTTGGAAGAATACTTCGCAGATAGTCGTGTCTGAAGAGAATTATGTGGTGGCCTATTGACTTCGTCGTCTTTTAGCTTGCCTCTTGTGATGGAGCTCCGCAGACCAACAGTAATCCGCAAGTATTACTTCATTGCAACGGGCCTGATATCTTTGTTCCATAACAGAAATGGCCTGATGGAATCTCTCCCCATGTTCATCACCAACAGCTCCACAACTAGGAGGGAAAAAGTCTAGGTGGGAGTGGAGAAAATGGATCTTAAGGGACATGTTGCATCCAAGGTTACGGTATTTTTGCAGGATCACTGTCACCAAATGCTTGTAGTTGTCATCTCTTTTGTTGCCTAAAAATCCATTAACAAACACCCTTGACGGCTTCCCAAGCTTCCTTTTCTTTCCCCTCCAAAATTTGGTCAAATGCACGATCCTATACAAGATCTTTTATTTGTGGTCCAACAAAAATGCCTTCCTGAACTTTTGCATCACTTAATTTCCAAAATTTCTCTCTGATTGTGTTTTGTTATGACAGGTGTGCCAACTGCCAAAAAAAATCCCGCAAATTTAAAATCTTGACTCTAAAAACGAAATGTCACTTTATCTTCAAAACAAGAGCTAATCTATCATTTTATGGTGATTTTTAATTCAGCAGAAGGAAATACACTACCTTTAAGTCCGAAACATTTTCTTTGTTGCTCAATGTTATTAATGTTGTTTTTTTATTTGATGTGCAACTATTTTAGGGATATAACATTAATTAAATATTTATGAACTTAACTAGTCTCCCGTATTTTAAAGAAAAATAGCTGGCAACTCTAATCCCTACATACATGAGAGTTGGATTTTAATTGTTGTTCTTCACTACCCGCGTGTGGGGCAAGATTTGTAAAGGGAGAGTCAGACAAAAATTTAATGCCATAGACATGATTTGTATCAACCGGGAGATACATGGTTCATCTCCCGGTTATGGCATTGAATTTTTCAGTCTGAATCTACCTTTCCATATCAGAAAGTTGTTTACAATGGTCTCTAAAAGTTTTTAACATAGTTACAGAATGATCCTGTATATCAGGTTTTATATAGAAGTGGCAATTGAAGTTTTTTCTTGAATATACTCTAAATTAAGTATCATTTATTCTAACTGAATTACCTGCAATTATGTGAAACCTAAACCGATAAGAGCCTCTCTATCCCCTTATTGCTATACAGGATCTAGAAACTGGACTTACAAAATGTTATTCTTTTGTATTGTTAAATACTCGTGCAAAGTAATTACACATTTTGTGTTAAGGGTAAATTTGATTGCTATTCTAACCTTGAAATTCCATTCTTCTTCATCCTATTGAAAGAAACTTATGAAGCTTGGCCGCTTGTAAAGCATTATATCATTCAAACAGATACTATGGTCCAGTTAATGTAAGTCCTTTTGTTTGACCGAATGAGCTGACTGCTTGAAAAGTCATCAATGATCATCTCACTCCGAGTCATGTGCTTTTTTTTCGGAGGGGGGGCGTTCCCCGGGTCGATAGGTGAATTCAATGAGGTTCCTTCTTGCACTTATCATTTATTTTACTGTCGTCTGTTTTAGGATTCTAGGATTGTAGGACAATGTCTGACAGGTTACGGCTGGACGGTATGGGGCGCTAGGATCTGGCTTCTGGGTGTGCTCGAGTGTCTTCATGCTGGAAACGTTAAGAGCTTTCGTCCATGCTTGGGCATGTTGTCCTTCAGGTATCGTCGCCCTTCGAGTGTCTCTACTTATCCCTCCCTCCTAGAGGTCACGGTGGAAGGGCAAATTAGAGATCGGACGGTAACGCTCTGATGGAGCTGAGAAATTCCAAATCACAAACCATCTGCCCGCTGGCCACAGGTTTACCTGCAGTATGAAAGAGAAAATAAGAGGAAGTGCGAGATACTACCCCAGCATTTCCCTTGCCCACCTGGGAAAACCCATGGTCAACGTGGTTCGAACCCGGAACCTCATGTATGCGAGGCTCCCGCATTACCTTAGACCTACCTCTCTCGGTTTAACTTCTCCACTCCGTTTGTCTAACATTGTGAACTGGATTATTTCTGCAAGGTCAAGTAATAATGTATAATTAAGACCAATTTTGCAACGTAATAAAGTTTTAAGAGTTGATTTTAATAGCAGTTTTTTTCTTCTAACCACAAACAATACTCTCTCAACTCTACAACGAGGAAAAAGTATAGTAAATATGTTTTGAGACCAACATAAACATTGCATTGTGGTTTGTTATTATTGCGACCTTCGAAGTTGAACAGAAAAAGTGTATTTCTTTTTGGTATTATGTTTATACGTTTTTCGTAGCGAAATAATTAAGAAATAGAATTGTAGATGTAACAATTATATAGCGTCCCTCTCCCCTTATTCTAAAAATGAATGTCTGGTAACTATAAGCTCTTTGTACCCTCTACTCATTTGAACTCATTTCTTTCACCGTCCGATATGACTTAACGTTGGAGATTTTCCCTTATCCTGAAAGATAAAGTCTGATGACTGTAACCTCTATCGACCCTGGACTCATTTGAACATCATTTCATTCATCGTCCGATATGACTTAACGTTGGAGATGTTCCCTTATCCTGAAAGATAAAGTCTGATGACTGTAACCTCTATCGACCCTGGACTCATTTGAACATCATTTCATTCATCGTCCGATATGACTTAACGTTGGAGATGTTCCCTTATCCTGAAAGATAAAGTCTGATGACTGTAACCTCTATCGACCCTGGACTCATTTGAACATCATTTCATTCATCGTCCGATATGACTTAACGTTAGAGGTTTTCCCTTATCCTGAAAGATGAATGTTAGGTAACTCTGTCTTTGGACCAAGGGCTCATTTGAGCTTCATTTTATTTATCGTCCGATATCACTCAACGTTCGAAAAGGTAAATTAAAGAGAAAAACCATTTGTTCTGCATAACTGCAGCTGATGCGTATTTGTTTTAACCTGGCAAATTAATGAAATTGTAGGTATATGATAATGTACCCATTTCTCTGCCTAATGCTGCACTAATAAATCTCATTTCACTGATATACTGATACATTTGTGTAGCACAGTAAATGTTTAGCTAAGATTTTATAGCATCTTGTGTGCCACTATAACAGAAAATGACTTTTATATTATTAAATATTTCAATTGTTTTATGTATTTACACATTTTAGCAGTTACGTCTTTTCCACAAACATAATGTTAAATTATAGTCAAATACGTAAAATGATTTAATATTTATATTCTTATTATTAAGTTTTACTCTGATTGGGTATTTTCCGTATAAACCCATTAATTTTTTTTAACAAGGTCCTATTAGATTAAGCACGTAATACCAAAGTTCATTTTCATTATACTCAATTAGTGTCAAACCATTGGGACCCAGTAGACTGCCATGACGCATCTGTTTACAATCGTTAATGACTGTTAACCAATGGAGATAACACGTGTGAGTCACATGCGGAAGTTTGTAAATTCGGTTCCCGTGGCTTAGTGTTTGACAATCTACCAGCATCCAAAATAATTTAATTTAATTAACACAATCGAACATGATTCAGATTGATTATCCGGAGTGAGAACCAAAACATATCTTCTTAAGCTATACCCAGTGGTTTAGTTGGACCGGAACGGGCTAGATATCCGTTCCGGAAAATATTTTCCCGCTTTAGAATGACGTAAAATCTTTGCAATCAGTAGAAAAATAGTTTGTAATCTACACATAGTACTGTAACGTCATAAGTGTACTCTAGCGGACTAATATCGAACCTTGCCGTTTTATGTTCATAAAATAGATCGCTTTTACACTCGTGGGCGGGTTTTTGGTTCTCTAAGGTTGGCTACGCTGCTACTGGATTCGAAAAGCGGTAAGTGAGTACTATATGCGCGTGATAAGAAGAGCGATCGGGTTCCAAGTCCTCATTCGGTAAGTTTCGTTTAACTCCATAATCATAGATGACAACTTTGAAATTTGAAATGCGCTATACACTGACATCTAGTGGCTAATACGCTAAGCTTTATCATGTCCGCCATATTTCGTTTTGATCAATTCCGAGGTTAATTAGCTAACCAGTTTACAACAATCGCATGTTAGAATTAGAATTTTAGTTCGTCCTTCGAACATATACATGTTTTGAGACACGTCAAAATGTATAAATACAGTATATACATAAAGTCAAATTGATTACATACAATATATAATCCGTAAGCAGCTTTTCTATGGTTTCATGTGGTATTTGCATAGACTAATTTACTACAAGAAATGTCATAATATGAATATTACAGATTTGTGAATGTACTATGCTCCCAGTGCACATTTACATGGTTATAGTTCTAAAAATTCATTAACCGCATAAAAACAGTGTGCATGCAAAAATTTCTTAACCTTATTCTTAAAGTGTTTTAATGATGCAGCTTGTTTAAATGAATTTGGAAGTTTATTGTATAACATCATCACTTTGTAGTTAAGGCTTCCTTCATAAAGGCTCGTTTGGTGCGCTCGAATTGCCAGTTTATCCTTGTTACGAGTGTGGTGTAATGTACATAATCATTTACTTGAAAATGATTTATATTTGTATGAACATTTGTGGATGTTATGGCTCTCGAAAGGGGACACATTATTATTCGTCTATCTCCGTATAACTGTGATCTGAATGCAATTGAGCTGGCATGGGTAAAGCTAAGGAATGTTTTCAGAGGATGCAATGTTACAACGCTTATCTTACACGCTATTTTGCTGAACTGTATTTTTCATGGTTGGCGACACTGCAGAAACAAAACAGCGTTAGCTCTCGCTTCTTCCTCTCTGCCCGCACCACAGCGTATATCCAGCGCTCAACTAATCTTAGGCGTAGTGTATAATAACTTTCTTCTACTCGTTATGTTTGTGTAAATCCAGGTTTTATTTTGTGTTTTGCTCAGTGTGTTGCGGTGAAGCAGATATTATGGAATTTTTCTGCAGTTAATGAATATCAGTAGCCCTGTAGTACTTTTAAGTACTTTTAAGTTTTCCAGTGACTACAAAAGTGAGTTGTGGCCATGAGTTTACTTAAGTGGTTGGGTTCAAAAGAACGTGCTGGGGATGAAGATAAACAATCAAATGATATAAAAAGAAGTTGTGTGATGGCTCCGGTAAAAACGAAACTGAATGGAATTCCTAGAGCATTAGTTTCATAAACGACAGAGCCTGGGTTATAGGTTGCTGAAACGTGTGATGCAAATTCAAGAGAGAATATAGGTTATGGTTCTACACATTCTACCATCGACTGTAAAATTCAAGCACCTAGTTAAACTCTATCCAACTGGTCTCCCAGACTACTTAATCCACATTATTACCAGTTTTCTCACCGATCGCACTTTTGTGGTGCGCATTGGAGGTACTCTTTCAACTAAGCGTCCTGTTACAGTAGGCGTTTCACAAGGTTTAATACTAGCACCAACGATGTTTAGTGTTTCCTCGTCCGATATTCCAGACATGGCTCCAACTTCAATTTCCCTGTATGCTGACGACACAGTGTTATTTTACTCTCATACCGATCTACATTCTGCTGTACGAACCTTACAGCTCTCTCTTGATCGCCTCACTCAATGGTTTCGAACTTGGTGCATCTCCCTCAATACCCAGATAACTGAAGTCAAGATTTTTGCTTTACGCCGCTATAATCCACCTCCACCTATACGCCTTCTGACCGATCATGTGTCGTGGCACCCTTCACCTACACCAGTCAAGTACCTTGGAGTGTTACTGGACACTCGGCTTACGTGGAAGCCTCATATTGACCGCACCATTACCTTGGCATCAACTCGTCTTTCACAACTCTCTCCTTTATTCCACAAACACACTTCACTGGGTTTAGAATCTTCACTGCTTCTGTACAAATCTCTAGTTCGACCTCTGATTACTTCTGCCTGCCAGGTCTGGAGGGCTGAGAGTATTTGTCACCTAAGGCATCTACAGGTCATCCAGAGTCGATTCCTACGAATCGCCACCAATGTCCGTGGTTTGTCCGCAACCAGCAGCTGCATCACGAGCTGGGACTTCTTCGTCTCCGCCATTTCATCTGACAGCTTGCTCGAAGTTTCTTCTACAATCTACACCACGTCCCAGGAGTTGTGACGTATAACATCGGCGTCCGAAGTCGCCGGCCAACGCGACTGAAGCGACGACTACCACAGGACATGCTTTACAATGATGACACTTCTACTTCTGAATGATCTACTGTTCCACATTTGCTTATCTATTCTTCTTTTCTACTGTGTAAATTCTCACAATTGAAGTATGTATAACATTTTACTAGTTCAGAGGAGACACAGTGTTCTATCTCTTCAGTGTTATTACTCTATAATTATTTTGTATCTGTTCTCTCAGATCTGCAAAACAGATCTGCTGACAGATCTATTACATATATTTAAAAGAATTCAAGGACCTAGCCACCAAAAACAAGCTTTTCCAGACTGTTGGAGCGAGTCTCAGTAACGTTATTTTTTGTCGGAGAACAAGTGATTATTTGCAGAAAATAAAAATTTAGGCTGTAATACATTGTAACTTTGTGGGTTCGTAAAACTCAAACTCAAAATGCTCTTTAGTTCCGTAGAAAAACACTTTTGTACAGCCCTGAGCAGCAGAATGACGTAAAATAATCCAACACAATTTCTTGTCACTTCTGCACACGTAAATAAACAAAAGAGTTCACTTTTAAAACACAGCTGCACGCGCAGGATTATCAGTTCCGATCATGACCGTCCGATAAACTAGTCACGGCTTCTTTCATAACTCCACTCACTGTTCCAGAAATTAGTGGAAATTTCTGTAAAAATCAAGAAAGCGAACTTTCCAGTCATCTATCTTTATCTGTTTCGGCAAGCTTTTTATCTCCGCACTGCCGTATCTGTCCCTTTTTTAACGCAGAGTATCATCGCCAATGTTATTTTGGTTTGAATGAATTTCCTGAGAACATCAATTATCCGTGGCCTATTCTTGTACAATCTATCTTTTAGATATCCCTACAGTAAAAAATCCGGTGAGGTTAGGTCAAGGTATCTGGGAGCCCACAGAACTTTTTAGAATTATACGATTATCAAAGAAACTGGTTACAAGTTCCATTGTGCCATTGGATGTATGGCACGTTGCTCCATCTTGCTGGAAATAACCTTCTCTCAATTCGACATCATCCCCGTAAAGCTTCAGAGAATATGGTGAGACGAGTGCAAACATATATAGATCCTGGTGGAGGACACTTTCAATATTTTCTCTGAGATGTAAATAGTGTAATGTAATCTACCGATTGTGTATTATCTTCTCCCGAAGTTGCACGTGTGTCCTATTACTAAAATTGAAATGGTTCAGGTTTATGTGGATCGCACTAAATAGTGATACTAATACACAGCGCTAATAAATGGCCACCAGATAACAAAATATAATGAAATTTCGATACGCAAACACATTGATAAAATTTATCATTACGAATGAAGAGCTATAATAGACTGCTAAGCTATGAAAAGGCATACGCTATTAAATTTGGCAATTAAAGTAACTATGAATTAATATATTTTACTTTAGTAAGCATTGTACTCGTTCCCTGTCACGGAATATGTCCTCGATCTTACCTGTGAGGCTGCGGATATCGCTCCGGTGCCCACTCAGCATCGTGAACAATTTAAGGAGCCACAATAGGTAGCGAATCTAGATCAAGAATGGCAACACTACGGCTGTAAGCGCTGAGATGCTGCAAGCTCAGGCCTGCCAAACCTTCACGAATGTTACACCGTGGATTACATATTTAGTTACTCAGCATGAAATGTAAATACATAAATGCAGTTTATCTTTATTGATATAAAATGTGAATAATAGCTTTCCTGCTTTATCTGTGAACATTGAAGTCCGCACTGGCTATGAGATACTTTGTAATCTTCAATATTTTCTCGCAACTCAGCATGAAATGATTTTCAGACCTTTTCGAGAACATAACCAAGTCTATTTCATTGATAGAACAGTGTCAATAAATTCCATTGGAATTTACGATGTCATCAGATAAAATCGCTCGTACGTCGAACTCGTAACCTCTATGATGAAATGCTCAACTCGTTATTGAACCATAGAGTAATTTTCAGTATGCAGCGATTAGTAGGGCACGTCATTCATCTCGTCAGCGGTACCAAACATGATTTAGAATGAGATACAAAGAAAGAACTGATAAAAATAGGATATCACTATAATGTGTCTTCACTGAAGCCATATCTGCAGTACTTTTTATCAATTGTGACGCAATCCTGTTACTTGAACATATATTTTACTTTACACAGAATGCACTGTCACTTATTTTAAGCTGTCTTCAGTTATTCGAAGTGTTACATCATGATCAACTATGTACATTCTTTGGAATTGAATGCAATCGGCTTTTGTTTTGATACTCTGCGGGGTGTAGCAGAAGTTCTGTGAGTTCCAACTAGTTTTACTATTCTGTGACTTTCTGAGACATTCTTGTACTCTGTGATAAAACTCAAGGACTTCTTTGTATTGAGGAGCAAGGGTTTTGAAAATCCTTTTTAATCCTTTATTAACTTGCGAAATTAAATTAAAAGATGCTTTTAGCACTACGATGGCGGTCTGAAAAGTTTCCAAACTGAACATGAAGATGGCAGCACTCGTAAATAAAAGCTAGTTAATTTCCTTCTTCATCTGTTGACACTCACCGAAGTTTCAGCCATTTTGGACGCTCAGTTGTTATGTAATAGTCCTTTGAGTGAGTGTGTGTGAGTGTATGAAATTAAACAAAATCCGGCATCGAGCTGTCATTAAATATTTGTTTCTGAAACGCCTACGGAAAGCAAAGATGAGTTGGGTTCTGTGTATGGGGATTCTGCACAATCATTTACCACAGTAAAATTTTGGGGAGCTGAATTTAAATGTGGCAGTAAGAGCTTGGGAGAACATGAATCTTCGGGACGTCGAAAAACTGCAACTACCGACGAAAACATCGCCAAAGTTCACCAAATGGTACTAGACGACCGCCGAATGCACGTGAGAGAGATAGGAGAGGCTATGAACATGTCAAAAGAACGTGTGTGTCGCATATTAAATCAACATTTAGACATGAGAAAACAGTCCGCGCGTTGGGTGTCCCGTTTGCTCACGTTAGATCAAAAACGTTTTCGAATGAACTTCTCCAACGCTCTCTTGGCATAGTTTAGGTGCTATAAATCCGAGTTTTGGCGCCGATTAATTACTGTAGATGAAACTTGGATACACCATTATACGTCTGAAACAAAAATATAGTCCAAACAGTAGACTGCAAAGTGGGAACCGGCTCAAAAAAAAACTGTTTTATTTTCGGCTGGAAAAGTGATGGTCGCTGTTTTTTGGGATAGTGATGGAGTTATTTAAATCGATTGTCTTCAAAAAGGAAAAACCATTACAGGAGTATACTATGCATCATTACTTGACAAGCTGAAGGCAGAACTTGCGGGAAAACGGCCACATTTGCAGAAAAAGAAAATCCTATTTCACCAAGACAACGCGCCGTCTCACACCTCAGCGGTTTCAATGGCGAAAATCCACGAATTACGTTTTGAACTGCTTGATCATCCGCCTTACTCAACAGATCTAGCCCCAAGTGATTTCTTTTTGTTCCCTCGTCTGAAAATTGTGTTCGGAGGACAGAGATTTTCGTCAAATGAAGAGGCAGTCACCTTCGTGAATCATTATTTTGTAGAGAAAAACGCCGAGTACTATACGGATGGATTACAGAGATGAGAACATCGCTGGGAAAATTGTAGAGAGTTACAAGACTATGTTCGCTGGAACAAACTGCAGTTTTAATACGCAGTTATTGTTATCAGTGAGTGGTTTTTTGATATCGATCTACTATTAGTATAGATAATAGGCTAGACAAATCCCATTCGAGATTCTTTGCACTCACAAATATATTGATATACTCTGAGCCTAGAATGGGATTGCCTGTTATGATATTCCATAATATCTATAATAATCATTGAAGAAATAATTAAGCAATTATATTTTCTCAGCAGGAACTCAATGATGTTGCTTTAAGCCCATGCACATGACAAAGTCTGATTTACCTGAAAGTTCTAGTACAGGATAGCGACGTAATATAACTACAACATATAAAAAATCAACAATCTGCATCTATTTCAGGAATATAAATGCATATTTCTGAATTTAATTAATCTAATTGTATTAATTAAATATGTCCCCCCTGCGAGAGAGCTTTTATAATTCCAATTAAAGATCTTATTTTGCCTTAGACAGGCCATAATTGTAAATAACCCCACATTGAAGTTTTGAAATGAATTATGCTTAAAGCGAAGCAAAAGCTCGACACTTTTCGATTTTATGTATATCATCCTATGAAAATGTTTAATAAAAAGCAAGTAGTTGAAACGTTTCAAGAAGGCTATTCTGATCTCCTAAGTATATAATTCTTGAAGTGCCCACCTCTGTAGCTTAGGTGGTAGCGTGTCTGCCTGACGTAAAAAGGCTCCGAGTTCGAATTTCGGTCAGGGTAAGCTAACTGGATAAAGCATTCTTGTGATTTTCTCTTATCCTAAAAGACAAATGTCTGGTAACTATGAAATCTATGACCCTGAACTCCTTAAACATCAATTAACCAACATAAAAAATTAAATGCCATGGCCGGAATTTGAGCCACGGATCTCCTGGTTTTCGTCCAGTCACTCTAAGCCATTAAACTACCATGGCCAACTTGCCGTCATGACATTAAATTCTCCATTTGACTCGTATATTTCCCCGGTAGAGCACTAGGGGCTCTCGCATTCAAGATACACCGTTTGTGGAGAATTTAATGTCATGACGGCAAGTTGGCCATGGTAGCTCAATAGATTAGAGCGACTGGACGGAAACTAAGAGATCCGTGGTTCAAATCCTGGCCGTGGCATTGAATGTTTCATGTTGACTCTATCAAAGACCTTAGCCTATACACGGCTAGTGTGAAGAAATGATTAATTTCCATGAATTAACTAAAATAATAAGAGTTAAATGATGAATCCTGGGATTTAAGTACTTACGATAGTAAGTCGCCACAAGGGGTGTATCTCGGACGCGAGAGCCCCTAGTGGTATACCGGGGAAATATATGAGTCAAATGTAGAATCTAATGTCATGACGGCAAGATGGCCATGGTAGCTCAATGGGTTAGAGCGACTGGACGGAAACTAAGAGATCCGTGGCACTGAATTTTTCATGTTGACTCTATCAAACCTTAGCCTATATACGGCTAGTATTAAAAAATGAATAATTTCCATCAATTAACTTAAATAATAAGAGTTACATGATGAAGCCTGGGACTCAAGTACTTAACATAGTAAGTCGTCATAAACTGTGAATCTCGGATGCGAGAGCCCCTAGTGGTTAACCGGGGAAATATACGAGTCAAGTGGAGAATTTAATGCCATGAGTGCAAGTTGGCCATGGTAGCTCCATGGGTTAGAGCGACTGGACGGAAACCAGGAGTTCCTTGGTTCAAATCCCGGCCGTGGCATTGACATTTTTATGTTGATTCTATCTATCAAAAGCCTTAGCCTATTTACGGCTAGTGTGAAGAAATGATTAATTTCCATCAATTAACTAAAATAGATTAACCAATTTCATTCATCGTCCAAAATGGCCTAACCAGTTAAAGGGCACTATTTAAAAGCAACATGGAGCTTTGCTGAACATTTTAAGTTGATCAGTCAAACATTTTCACTGGGAGAACAGTTTTGAGGAAAGCGACATTTCAAACTAAAATATACATTATATTATTGTGTTCAGGAGTGTTTGAAAGACGACGCAAGTTTATAAATATTGCTGCTATTAGTAAATCACAAGTGCAAAGTGAAATCATAGAATAAAAAGTAAAAATTAAGCAGTTTAATTTTTTTCCCATTTGCACCCAATTCCGCGGAGCATTGCACGTCGCTGTCCTTGTCAACAGTTCACGTGTGAATGACAGTAAAAGGTTATGTGCCTTTACGAGTGGATTTCTCCGAATAAAGGTCACCTCATTGAGACATTTTGTAGCAAAACAGCGACCCTATTATCTGAGGGAGAGAGAGAGAGAGAAAGTGGCGGGCCGCTGGCGAAGTTGCATAACCTCAAGAACACAACATCGGTCCTCATCAGTTGAGATGGACGGTCCAGGCCTACTAGTGGTTCTGCTCTACCTGTTGCAGCCAATACTCGCGACAGGTGGCGAAGATGGTCTTACCCTGCGCGTCGAGCAAGGCCTGCTGCGGGGCCATCACCTCACATCCAGGAAGGGAAGGCAGTTTCGGGCTTTCCAAGGAGTACCTTACGCGAAACCGCCGCTAGGTGAACTTCGATTTAAGGTAAGGAACGCCTTCCGAGAACTCTTATCTTTATTTACACTTGGGTATGAACACAAGAACATCGTCATTCTCGCATCTCAACCTATTTCCTAAGTACGAAATAATGCAAATAAATCTAAAATTAGCGCTTCGGACACATTAAATTTAATCCTGTGAGAGGCAAAATTTACAAAAGTGAAACAGAACTTTCGTGATATTATTTTGTTTAGTTTTACTTTCTGTACTGCGTATAGTAAGCAGATTAGATTAGATTTGAACTTTTGAACTTGCATCAAAGGTAAACTGGCGATGATTTGTCATTAGAAGAACTAGATTCTACTTACAACATTATTAGGATAATTTGTCATTCAGATAATCTTACAGAATAACATGATTTTGAGCAGTGTTTCTCAAAGTGTGGTCCGCGGATCCCCGGGGGTCCGCGAGGTTATGTCAGGAGGTCCGAGAAGGGTCCCTTAAGTCAAATTATAATGTTGAAAACTATAGAAAACGTAGTATTATATTTACTGAGTCACTTATCTGCTCGGTGCCGAATTACGTTTGTTTTACTTAATATTTTTATACATCTATGTCGTAACGATGTCACACAGCTGAGAGGTGCAATCAACGTAACAATTAGGAGCGTGTAGTACAGCGCTATAATAGCAGCGACGGAAGGTTGTTGAACTTGCTACCAAAGGACGTATATTGTGCCCTTTCCAACCACCTATATGTGCGAGCAAACACTTTCCGATTTTGGAAAGATAAGAGTCAGACTGAAAAATTCAATGCCACAGCCGGGACCCGAACCACAGATCCTCCGGTTACCGTCCAGCCGCCCCAACCCCCGAGCCACCACGGCCAACGCGCCGACATGACACTTAACTCTCCAACTGACAGGCGTCTCCCCCTCCCCCGGTAAACCACTTAGGAGCCCTCACAAACGCATGAGACAACTACCTTAATGGCGACTTACTTAGTTGGCCGTGGTAGCTCGGGGGTTGGAGCGGCTGGACGGCAAACGGAGGATCCGTGGTTCGGATCCCAGCTATGGCATTGAATTTTTCAGTCTGACTCTATCTTTCCATACTTTAGCCTACACACGGCCGGTGTGAGGGAACAATTGATTTTCAAAGTTGTGCAACATCAAGCCATTGAAGAGAAACAGACGTACCAATGTACTTGCCAACGGACTTAAGAGTAAAAATCACCAACATTAAGCCCAGCTTAACTGAGCTAATTCAATAAAAAAAAAATCCAGTTGCATTGTTCACATTAATACATTCCAAAAAACAAAGTTTCAAGCTTTTGCCCCGTAAACTGATTTTTAGTAACCCAATACTAACCTTGTTTTTTTGTATATATATATATATATTTCTTTTCCTTATTTAACCGCTTTTTTGTTGTTTATGTTTAATTATCTATCTGTTTTCTGCAGTTTCACACACATACACTATACACATAAACGCCCATGCCCAGGGCGGGACTCGAACCCACGACCCTCTACGCGGTGGAATGCCTTTTATAAACACCCATGCCCAAGGTGGGACTCGAAACCGCGACCCTCTACGCGGTGGAACGCTAGAGGCATACGTTCTAACGACCATGGCTACGAGGGCCGGCTTGTTGAAATGGTGAAATGGTGGATTCAGAATTTTATGAATAACTTTTTATATTGTGACTTTGTGGGTTCGTGAAATGAAAAGTCCAATTACACCACTCAAAAATGTTCTTTATTTCCACCGACTTACAGTTAAAATCTTGCCAATTACACAGAATTACGTAATGCACACAATTACGATTCACCAGTTCGTCCGTCACAATTTCACTTGCACTCGTAATTACGTACAATCTTCCGATACTCTTACGCAGTCTTCTCGTCGTACACTAGCACTGCATTCTTACACCAAGAACTGACTGACTAACTCGACGTGCTGCTTATATAGGGCCAGCGGGTCGATCGGAAGGTTCCAGATTAGAGGAAAAATCCTGTAAGTTCGAGAACACAGGTGGAACAGAAAGGGACAGCGCCGTGATGTTTTTTGTCCCAGCCATCCCTTCTTAACGCTATAAGACAAACGAGGGGGCGGGGCGAACACCGACCCGTCTGCCGCTCGCCCAGTCTATAGAGTGTTCCGACGCTCGAGTGACACTGCTCCCTCCTCAAAGCTGGTCGTCCCGAACAGCACCATCGTAGCGTGCCAGGCGGTCCAGGTGTATCACCAGCATCTGCTCGGAGTCTCAGCCAGAAGTAGCGCTGCCGTAGTTTGTAAATCATTCGGTTCGCTCCCAGGTGTCCTCCTGAAGTACCGGCGTGCACTTCCTCCAAGACTTCCGGGACCTTACTCCGGGGAAGTACCAACTGTTCTCTCTGCGCCTTCCCATCGGGTGACTCCCATACCCAGAACAGCACGCCCTCTCTGGTCTTCAGTGAGTCCCATTGGGCCCAGTACGACCTGTAGGTGGCGCTCCTCGGTGCGATGTCCTCCCAGGTTGGTCTCGTCCCTGCCTCCACTTCCCTCAAGAGTGGTCCCAAGTCTGCGTCCGCCAGCTGCTCCCTCCTCAGGCCTGCGCTATCCCAGCTGTCCGAAGGCACTGCCACAACTACTCGGACTGCTGCGGCACGCTCCTTCTCTTCCACTCTTGTGCACTGACCGCACTCTACTGGACAGGGTCTTCGGGACATGGCGTCTGCGTTACCGTGGCTCTTCCCTCTACGATGTTCCAGGTGAAGTCGTACTCCTGCAGCCTCTTGACCCAACGTGCTGTCTGGCCTTCCAGGTTCTTAAAGCTCAATAGCCAGGTTAGGGCGGAATGGTCAGTTCTCAGGTGGAATGGCTGACCGTACAGGTACTTGTGGAAGTGCTCCAATGTCTTTACTACCGCCAATAATTCTCGTCGGGTGACGCAGTAGTTCTCTGCCTTGGATAGCGTCTTGCTGTAATAGGCTATCACCCGCTCATGGCCGTCCTGGGTCTGCGATAGGACACCTCCAATGCAATGGTCGCTAGCGTTGGTGTCCACAATGAAGGCGCCACCCGGTTGTGGGAAACCCAAAATTGGAGCACTGCACAGGGTCTCCTTTAGGTGCTGGAAAGCGTTTTCGGCGTCCTCTGTCCACACATAAGGCCGGTGTTCCTCCGTCAGGCGGGTGAGGGGTTTTGCGATGTTGTCGGCCTTTTCCTCTAAATCATTAAGGCGGTCGTCTACTTGACCCATCCGCTTGCCCAGATTCGTGACGTCATCCCTCACGCCGGCCAACCGTTCCTCAAACTTGGCGGCGAGGACCTCGTTCGCCTCCCTCATCTCCGTTGTCAGTTCGGCCATCTTTGCGGTCATTGTCGTGGCCAAGTTGTTGTTAGCAGTTTCCGTCTTCGCTGTTGATTCGGCCTTCATTTCTTCCCTCTTCTCGGTGATGTTGTCGTTGGCCGTCTTCATTTGTTTCAACTTGGCGGTGAGGTTGTTGTTTGCCGCTTCTATTTTTGCAGCGAGGTTTTCATTTGCCGTCTTCATTTCCGAGATTAGTTCGGCCTTCATTTCCATCATCTTCTCCAAAATTTTTTCCAATGCCGCGTCCATGGTTGTAATGTTCGGTGATGTTGTTTTCCCGCTTCCTGACACCAGTGTGACTTTGTGGGTTCGTGAAATGAAAAGTCCAATTACACCACTCAAAAATGTTCTTTATTTCCACCGACTTGCAGTTAAAATCTTGCCAATTACACAGAATTACGTAATGCACACAATTACGATTCACCAGTTCGTCCGTCACAATTTCACTTGCACTCGTAATTACGTACAATCTTCCGATACTCTTACGCAGTCTTCTCGTCGTACACTAGCACTGCATTCTTACACCAAGAACTGACTGACTAACTCGACGTGCTGCTTATATAGGGCCAGCGGGTCGATCGGAAGGTTCCAGATTAGAGGAAAAATCCTGTAAGTTCGAGAACACAGGTGGAACAGAAAGGGACAGCGCCGTGATGTTTTTTTGTCCCAGCCATCCCTTCTTAACGCTATAAGACAAACGAGGGGGCGGGGCGAACACCGACCCGTCTGCCGCTCGCCCAGTCTATAGAGTGTTCCGACGCTCGAGTGACAATATGTACAAAAATAGTTTCTCTGCATGGAAAATAAAGTATTTTTGTAACATGTGCGAGATGTTAATAATCCTTGGGTAATCCAAAGAGTGTGGTATTTCAAATTTTTACTAATGTAAGGCTAAAGTTAAATAAAAATCTAAGTTGGGCAAACTTGTATACAATTTACTTCAAGGTGAAAAAAAAAATTAATTTTAATAAAGACAATCTAAAAATATATTTCTTATTTAAAATACATTTTATAAAGAAGTTTAATTTTTTAATTTAGTTTTAATTAAATTTCAAACTAAATATACAAGAAAATATCATAAATTATACATACAGTAATTATTTAAATTCCAATTATAACATTCAACCTAAAGTTGACTCGTTAATATAAATTGAGTTGTCAAACTACGGGTGTCCCTGAAGAAGTTGTTAGATAATAAAGGGCTTCTTGAAGCAGAAGAGTTTGAGAAATACTGATTTTGAGCATATGTAGGCACTCTCTAGCAAGAGTTTTAAAAACACTGAAATTATCAGTTGTTTCTTTAAGAGCGATAAACATTTTAATGATTTCATAATACAAATTTTTCTGAAAGCAACAAAGTTAAGCACTGGAATGATGGATGCTACAATTTTGTCTAGTATTTTCTTCATTGATTGTTATAAATGTGGCCTGATTACATACAAAAGTTTTAGGAACGAATTATATACATGCAAGGGGGTGATTATTTTCAAACTTCTAAAGAGACGAAGTTTTATGTCCATTCCAAAAGTTTGATACAGATATTTTGAGACTCTCTGACTCTTGAAAAGAGGATGTTTATATGTGCTTGTCGGTGTAAACCTAATTTTGGACAGCATGAATCCAAAACCACAAATTTATTTAAGTTCTGCATCTTTAAAGCCCGCGAGGCGAAGTATATATATTTTTTAATTTATCCATTCCAAACTACCTCTCACAGGAAAGTATTTAAAAAATTGTTAATCGTAACCCCTGGCTTAATAGTGGGTATGAGCCTGACAATCCGACTGCCGGCCTCACACCCACATACGCAGGATACGGGAAGGAAATGTCGCCAGCATGTGCGGCACCCCCAGTAGGAATGTTGACTTTTTACCTAGCGTAGTTCTTCGATTTCCTCAGGATCCTAAATGGGCACCGTCCATACCAGGGAGTTAAAACCGGCACCCCTCCCCCAGGCGTGGGATCGATCCCGGACGCATTCTAGAAGCAGGGAACCAAAGGACACGCTCAACCCACTACGCCACGGCGCAGGACTTTAGAAAATTATCTTGTCAAAACTGGCTCTTACTTTTGTTTCCGATTAAAACACCATATCTCTAAGGTATTTTCAGACTAATAAACTTTACATTTGTAAACTCTGAGAATACAATCTCAGGTACTCTTTATTGTGAATGGCTTAGGCAGAATTTGTTAATCGTAAGAGATAAAATTCTTTTCATTTTCTTTATTTATTTTGTAATGTACGTCCTCCATATCGGACGATGAATGGAATGTGTGAAATGATCCTCAAATGAGCCCAGGGTCCATAGAGCTTGGAATTACCCAACATTCGTCTTTCAAAACAAGGGAAAACCCCGGAAAAACCTTATCTAGGTAACTCACCCTGACCGAGATTTGAACTCGCGACCTCTTGAACGTGAGCCAGACCTGCTACAACCACGCTACCAAGGCGGGTATTTGTCCTATTTATACCCCGCCTTTAACTGCAATGGTCATTTCGGGGGTCGTTCTCCTTTGGAACATTTTCGCATACGTTGGGTTTTAATCATTAGATCACGCACACATTGGCACTCTCATTTATACTTCCAGACTGGGGAAGATGAGGAATTATCTTGGTCGGAGAAAATCCCCACCTACACTGCCGGGAACAGAACTCGGGACAGGCAGGTGCTCTACCTACTGAGCTACAGGATCAGCGACAAACTTCTTATTGATGTCGTTAAAACACTGCTTATATCCATTTTTTGGACTTAACTATACCCGAGATATTCTGTTACCAATTTGAATTTTCCAATTCCATGATTTTCTTAACCGGAAGTCGTTATTAATGTTGTATATTTTGTATATATTTATTAATTTTGTAGCACATTTTACTGGACGTAACCTATATCTAAAAGCAAGTCGCTATGTTCTGCCATCGATAATCCATCAGCTATCGAAAAAAACTGAAAAAGTGACAAGACTTTAAACAAATAACGAAGTATTAAAACTTCAAAATACTAATAACCATTATCTAAGAATTGGCTGGTGCCACAAAATAATTATTTTGAAATAAAGACTTACATTCTTTGGGCAGAAATTTTTCTCGTCTATTATAATTTTCCGGTCATGAAAAATTATATTAAATTCTTTCATAGAATATTACTTAAAAATTAAAGAAAATGAATTTAAGAAATTAAATCAAAGTAGAAAATGCCTACATGCAAGGAGGAGAGGCATAATGATGATGATGATGATGATAATGATGATGATAATAATAATGATAATAATAATAATGATGATGATGATGATGATGATGATGATGATGATGATGATGATGATGATGATGATGATGATGATGATGATGATGATGATGATGATGATGATGATGATGATGATGATGATGATGATGATGATGATGATGATGATGATGATGATGATGATGATGATGATGATGATGATGATGATGATGATGATGATGATGATGATGATGATGATGATGATGATGATGATGATGATGATGATGATGATGATGATGATGATGATGATGATGATGATGATGATGATGATGATTATGATTATGATTATGATGATGATGATGATGATGATGATGATGATGATGATGATGATGATGATGATGATGATGATGATGATGATGATGATGATGATGATGATGATGATGATGATGATGATGATGATGATGATGATGATGATGATGATGATGATGATGATGATGATGATGATGATGATGATGATGATGATGATGATGATGATGATGATGATGATGATGATGATGATGATGATGATGATGATGATAATGATGATGATGATGATGATGGTTACAGAAAACATTGATCTTCTATATTAGACTTCTTAACTTCCGACACTGGTGTCGTGCTTTCGCGTTAAAGCAGGACTGAAAAGCCACAAGTTTGTGATAACGGTATTACAACATAAATTCTAAGCTTGAAATAGCTCCCATATTTTGCAAGAACAGAACAGAAGGTCTTATACTCAAAAACAACTTTCACTTTTGATGGCTCACTTGTTAATGAAACACCGGAAACGATTTTCTCGGCCTGCGTCAAACATTCTGCCAAAGCTAAATTGTTAGAGGTATATTCACCCACAAGGTTTCAAGGATTCCTGGACCGATCCGACAGGTTTATGATATAACAACAAGTTTAGGTAACTTCTTGTGTCCTTTAATTCCTACGTCATCATCACGTAGCATTAAAATGTGCAAACATTGTAGTGTTTGGAGTAAAAAAAGGTGCTTTGCAGAGATAATATTTGCATAAGTCTCTTCCTAACGTTCCTGTACAACGGGAGAATTGAATTACAATAAAACTTTAACACCGGTTTGCTATGTAGTAGCTTGAAATTCTATTCTCTTTCCAATGGTAACAGATAAAATATTTGATATTTGATACTTATTTGTACTTTTCCATTACAAGTTTCACTACAATGACTTTAACATCGAACATGCACTATTATACATCAAGGAGGAAATGGACAGTACACTGAAAGAGTCTGCCCCTTCATATACAATGATTAAAAGGTGCGTTGGAGAATTTAAAATCGGACATACACTAGTGATGAGTCTCAGCTACTCCAGAGATCATTGAAAAAATTCATCGTTTAGTATTGTAAGGCTTCAGATTAAAGCTTTCTGAGATATCACAGGCTGTAAACATATAAAAAGAACCCCCAGGTATTATTTTAATAAATATTTTGAGCTTTCACAAGTTCTGTGCAAGATGGGTGCCGCGTTTGTTGACACCTGATCAAAAGTTGCAAAGGAAAACTCCTTCTGTTAGGAATTTGGAGATCCACCGTAAAAATTCCAGTGAATTTGTGAGTTGATTTATTATCATGGATGAAAGTTTGATACATCACTAGACTCAAGAAGATAAATCACAGTCAAAACAGGTGATTGTGCCAGGTGAACCAACTCCGAATGAGGCAAAGCCAAATTTGTCAGCTAATAAGGTTACAGTGAGAGTTTTCTGGGATGCACAGGGAATTATTTTATTGATTATTTGTAAAAGGATGAAGGTATCACTAGTGACTTACTACGCAAGCTTACTGCAACGTTTGAGTGATGAGGTGAGTGAGTTTGCCTTATTTGGCAAAGAAACAAAAATCTTGTTTGTCCACGGCAATGCTCCTGCCCCCGTTCAGTCATTGCAATGGAAAAAATGTGTGAATTTAAGTTCGAATTGCTTGAACATTCACCATATTTGCCAGAACTAGCACCCAGTGACTACCATCTTTTCCCGAACCTCAAAAAATTTCTTCGAGTACAAGAGGGGGTAGTGTAGATAGTTTGAGGACCATGATAAATCCTAATACAGATATGGTTTAATTAAATTAGATAACCTATATGACAAATATATTAGCCTTTCTGGACATTATTTTGAGGTATAAAAAAAAGAAAATTTTGTTTTTATAGTGAGGCGCGGGACTTAGAGCCGACCCTCGTATTTGCTGAAGAAGAGGTAGAGAAAGTAATGAAGTGCAGCGCTTCAGATTTTTTTGTGTGTACTTTCAGCTGTTTCCACGTAAGCAGTGTTTACTGTAAGGTATTACAACATCCGAAAAGATTTCATGGATTTAGATAAGTGTTCTCCGAGGCACTGTAAAGGGGACATTCAACTATTGCATAAACGAAGTTATCGACCTGCAATCTTTCGGTATGAATATCATATTTACTGACAGGGTAAGATCAAATATTTAAACTATCAATAAGGATATTTCTAAACGAAGAAGGTGACGTTTCCTATTCAGGACAAACGCCAGTGTGAAATAATGGTACTGTATATTTAAGGGGGATCCTTTCGTGTAGTATTTATCGTTCTGTTTTCTTTTGTTTCCTACGTTCTCTAGAAAGTAAAACATATGTTACGTTCCACGCAATTAATTCATAGAAAATGTTTTAGGAAATACATGTTTTGAGGATCTATAAGACTATTTTTATAAATATTCCTCTTTACTGTAAACTTCAAAGCTCTTCTGCTTATATGACATTTCTATACTTAGTGAGTGCAAGATATAAACAAAAGCGCGTAATGTACAAAAAGTGTAGATGACTTTAATATGCAATTTATTTCAAATAACGTTTGTGTGGAATTAGCTATTACTAATATATTTTTTATGTTTCAATTTCTCAATTATTTGACATTTTTAAAGTATAGTAGTTCAGTTATAGGTCGCACTGATGTGTAAAAATAACGAAATTATATAGCTTGGGTTTTAAACATTGCACTAACGTTTCTGTTTCCTGAAACCACACTGTACTCACAAAAAGCGTAATTAAATATTAATAAACTTATAACAGACGGTATAACAATATTTTATATGAAAATCTTTTTAGAAGCTGTGTAAAAATAAACAATTATGGGTAGTGAAACTTATGACAGATTAATGCAATAGATTTTTATAACTTCATTAGCTCAAGCAAAAAGTATCCAATGTCTTGCACGTTTTGAAGTCATTGCTGTAGCAATTATAACTAAAATTTATTCTTCTATATTTATTATGACAACAGGAAGTATATAAAATAATGCATCGCATGTGAATAAAGTAAATAGCTTTGAAAGTCAAGCAAGATGAGTAGCGAAAGCTGTGTGATTTGAATTTCCTCTATCATGCACTAGCAGACTTAATACCATACTTCATTCGAATCTTTAATATCGTATATTAGAATTTATGTACGTTTCAAGTTCCCTAAACATAAAAAATAAAATATAAGAAAAATATAAAAAAGAATGTATGATTATAAATAGTGTTAACTGAAAAAAGGTTGAATACTACATTTTATTTGTGTTCAGTACTTTTAAAAAACAGGCAAGAAGGGTTTGAAGAAAACTCCCAGCTTAAATTAACCTATACATAGAAATGTATAACTTGTTTTCTATTTTCTAAAAACAGATTTTGCAGATGACATTGTGCTCTATAAGTATAGGATATCAAGGAGAAGTCCGCCTCTGTATCATGTCTGTCTCACGTTAAAGAATCCCAGGTTCGAATCTCGGCCAGGGTGAAATATCTGGATAAGTTTATTCTGGCATTTCTCTTGTCCTGAAAGATAAATGACTGGTAACCCTAACCACTTAACTACTCTGAGCGCATTTGAACATAATTTCATTCATCGTACATATCACTTAACGTTGGAGATTTTCCCTTATCCTGAAAGATGAATGTCTGTAGCTCTAAGCTCTATGTACCCTGTACTCATTTGAACTTCATTTCATTCATCGTTCGATATTACTTAACGTTGGAGGACTTCTCTTATCCTGAAAGATGAGTGTGTGGTAACTCTAAGCTCTATGTAACCTGTACTCATTTGAATCTTTTTTCATTCATCGTCCGAAAGGTTTTCCCTTATCCTGAAAGATGAATTTGTGGTGACTCTAAACTCTATGTATCACGGACTCAACTCAGCATAATTTCATCTGAACATTTTTTCATTCATCGTCCGATATGACTTTACGTTAGAGGTTTTCCTTTATCCTGAAAGATGAATGTCTGGTAACTCTAAGCTCTATGTACCTGTACTCATTTGAACCTTTTATCATTCATCGCTCCATATGACTTAACGTTGGAGGTTTTCCCTTATCCTGAAAGATGAATGTTAGGTAACTGGAAGCTCTATGGACTCTGGACTCATTTGAACATCATTTCATTCTTCGTCCGATATGACTTAACGTTGGAGGACTTCTCTTATCCTGAAAGATGAATGTCTGGTAACCCTAAGCTCTATGTACCCGATACTCATTTGAACCCTTTTTTCATTCATCGTCCAATATGACTTTACGCTAGAGGTTTTCCCTTATCCTGAACAATGAAGGTCTGGTAACTCCAAGCCCTATGTACCATGTACTTATTTGAACCTTTTTTGATTCATCATTCGATATGACAGCGTTGAGATTTTTCCTTATCCCGAAAGATGAATGTGTGGTGACTCTAAGCTCAATGTATCACGGACTCAACTCAGTATAATTTCATTCTTCATCCGATATGTCTTAAAGTTGGAGGACGTAATTGTAACAACAACAGCTTATTAGGGGTGTAAGTTATATAACTAGATAATTGCAGTGTGGTAGTTAATATGAATCCTTAAGCAGTTACCGTATATTCATAGTAAAAGTATAATAATTAGATGTATTGATCAAAATATGAGTTGGTTAATAAGATAATCTTTTCATTAGCCTACCAACTCGGGAAAACGACAAAAAAATGCAAGCTCAAAGTGATTCCCCGAAGGGAGTCAAACTAAGAAATGTTAATGGGAAGCCATTTCGCTCAGTAAAACAGTGGAAGGTAGTTGATAAGACACTTGACCTTCAGAAAGGACACGGCTACGTCGGGTAACTGCTCCCTACTTTGATACTTCCTGTATTCAAAAAGAAAGAATGCTGCACTATCGGATTCCTGTGTCTTCCCTAAAGTAGAAATCCTTGAACAGCTAGTGACGTAGAGGTCAGTGTTCGACACTGACGCAGTAGGGGAATTCGAACTGTGATTAACACTTTGCACGAAAAACGCAACAAGACAAACCTGTTTTCTTATGCAACTCCCAGTTAAACATGCAGATAACAAATAAGATGCCTTTTTGTTTTTATGATGCGAAAAAATGTGGCAACTTACAAGTTTTCCACTCTACGCTGAGAAATCCTTCCGGTTAGTAGTTTAGTTACATGATATATAACTATTGATTAGAATAATTATATTGTAATAAATAGGCTAAATGAGTAAAAAATAAATATGTACACAGTGCAAGAGATAGATTTTCTAATTTCTTCAGGCCTTACAAGTCACTAACCATATAATTCTTGCTTCAAGAAAGCAATAAGTTATATAAACCACGCCTCCAAGGCAATTAGAGGTTCCGATGAACCCAAACAAGTTTCGGGTCATTATAGTTCAGTGCATTCAGAAATAACAGCTATAGTATATAAGGGCTGTTCAATAAAGAATGATCACAATTTTTTGGACAACGTATCTTTACTCATCCTCATAATTTTGATGATCCTTCTCAAAATAGTCTCCCCTGAATGCGATGCCCTTGTCCCAGCGTTTCTGCCAGTCTTCAAAGACATGATGGAAACCACATTTGAGAGATCCTTCAAAATCGCCTCCGCAGCCTTCACCGCTGCTTCTGATGATGGATAATGTCTCCCACGAAGGCGTTTCTTGAAGTTAGGGAATAGAAAAAAGTCACATGGGGCTAAATCCGGACTGTAGGGAGGGTGACGGATGCACTTCAGGTTGATTTTTACAAGATGTTCAGCAACAACATTGGCAATATGCGGCCGTGAATTATCGTGGTGCAGCATCCAGCCTGGTTCACGAAAATGTGGTCTTTTGTGCCTCATATGGACTTGCAATGTTTTCAGGACATCCCTGTAGTATTGTCCAGTTACTGATGTGTGTGCAGGTACAACATGCTGATAAACCATTCCATGAATATCAAAGAATGAGATGACCATAACTTTCCCAGCAGAAATAACCACTTTTGCTTTTTGGGGGTTGGTGATGAAGGAGATTTCCACACTGAGCTTTGCTGTTTGCTCTCAGGATCAAAATGATGTAGCCAAGTTTCATTAGCAGTGATTACGTTTGAAAGAAACTCCGGATCTTCCTCTAACATCAACTTTAACTGCATGTTACCTCCATTGCAGCGGTAGGCGATACTGAACATGTCTGAACTTGTCTGGTTCTCACAGGCGGGAACCAGGAGTACCAACAATGAAACTAGTACGGCGTGTTTGTTTCACATTAAGCTCACAGTTATAATTATTAAAGACGCAAATAATTCAGAATACGAAAAGGGTTATGAAATTATGTAACGTATAATGCAGGAACGTTGTGCCTTCATCACTATAACAGCTGACAGAAGGTTCATCAAATTACACAAATGCAACAAAAAAGCAATATCATAGATTATTCATATGAATTACGAAATATAAGTTTAATTTGTCACTTGGAATGATTAAACATAATCGGATATGAAATAAACTATATGCTTACCTGGTGATTTCACCTCAATTCATTATGAGTGGCGAATGTGGTGGATGTACTTCCCGGAATGGAACCTGTACAAAAGAATAGATAGATATTAGCCTGGAAACGTTGGGGACCCCATTGCACCGTCCCTGTTGTCACCAAATCTTACTGCCCTTTTGTTCTTTGTTCCATCACTTCCTTCAGAATTTTAATAACAGCACAAGCCACTGAAATCTCCTTTTGCTCTTTCTAATCAAATGTGGAAATTCGTTGTTCCAATAAGGAATAGATGTATCAGCGAAACGCAATAAAATCAGTAGCGTGTCTGGCTCACGTTCAAGAGTTCCGAGTTCTAATCTCGGAAGGGTGAGTTATCTGTATAACGTTACTTCCTGGGGTTTCCCTTATCCTGAAAAATGAATTCTGATAACTCAAAGCTCTACGAACCCTGAGCTCATTTGTACATGTCATCAATCGTTTGATGCAATTTAATGTTGGAGGACATGAATTAAAAAATGAAAGCAAAATCTAATCATATGCTGCAGGCTCGTGAATTTCCATTTATACTGCGCATGAAAAATGGTTGAACATATCTTGACAAACACAAGTCATTAAAGGAAAGAACAAAGCCTGTTGTAAACCACAAATGTCCTTGAACACCGATTGTTACATAAGCTATACAACGCTACAGATAAATGCCGAAAAGATGTTTAATATGCGACATAAGAAAAGTAATTGACCACCTCCATCCAATCAATTATTTCATGTTACTCTTGCTACATAAGTCTCTCAATGGTCCTTGTCTCTCAATGGTCCTTTGCTTTGGAAACCAATTTAAATTTTAATTATTATTATATTTATAAAATAACCTAAAGGTATGTTCATAAACAGCGGTATACAAGGAATAAGTATTTTTAAGTCAAATTTATGGCCTTCTTGAATGAGGCGATTGTCAGAAGAAACCAAAGTTGGCATTACCGACGTGTTAAAAGCTTTGGAGCACTGAGCGAAAGATTTTCTACATTTATAACATTCATGAACTACTTACGGCTCACTTTTGCTTTCAGGTCTCTAAAAATATATTTCCATTCCATAATGCAAGTATACCAATGCAATTCTTCCGAAGCTGTGTCTCTAATTAAATCCCATTGTTAATAGAAACTATTATGTGTTTCAAATGGGATGATGTTTGTCCTTGAGCGCTACTAAGTGAGCAACCAATCGGAGTACTGCAGTGTTGTCGTATTGCATTCCCCCTATCTGGTGTGTGACGAGCGCCAAACTAATGAATCTCTAATAAATACTATCCGCGCTAAGACAAAATCAAGATTTTGCAAAAACTGATCCATGAGGAAAGAGAGAGTGATGTATCTTACATAACCGTAAAAAATTCATATTTTTAGCTCAAAAATCTTTCTTAATACAAATAAATAAAGTTGAAACCATTATATTATAACAATGCATCGCGACGTAAGCACTGTAATGAATATCATTATTGGTTGGCATGTATGAGTGAACGTATATTTGAAATTACTCAGAACTGAAACGTAAACATTTGACATGACGTGATAAAAGAAATATGTACTTTGAATAAGCCAAGGTGTTTGTTAAATTCGATGAGAGGAAACGATACACTTTCTGCTAGTCTGGCACAACGTGGCTGGTCACATTGTATCTTTGTTTATGAATGGTTCGTAATCTCTATTTAATCTAGAGTTCAAAGCAGTATTATTCAGTTACTCTTCCATGAAAAAGTGTATCAACTGGATCAATGAGACGCGATCCACCTTCCCCCTTACTACTGCTAGAATAATCCAATTAAGGTAATATGGGCTCAAATTATGTTGCCAACAGAAATAATATTTTTAAATTGACTGACGTTGAACGACTTATTCACAAAGAAATTGACAAGAAATACAACAAGACTGGGAAAACTGCGTGAGACATCAGATAAACTACAAGAAGACGACTTCTGGAAAGAAATAGCACGTAACGAGATTTTGGAACTTATCATCATAAATTTGCAGTACTCAGACGTTGAAGAAAATGACAATGACGAATTATCTCTTAGCGTAAGTAACATTTACAGCTATACGGATGTACCGCTGGTATTTTCGTTCAATTATAAAAATAAGTAATTCATAAGCTGTAATTATCTTTAAGCTAAATATTTAAATCATTTGCGTAATATACGAATATCCACGTTGAAATTGTGATTTCAACAACTGCATTATTATAAAACTTTGGAAAATTCAGTTTGCGAGGTCTTACGTCTAGCGCCACGAACACTCGCAGGTGTGCGAGAGTGAGGGAGGTATAAAGAGTGGGGTCAACGAGGTAGCAACGGTGAAGGCTCTAACGCATCTGATTCGTTACAAGCGAGAACTCTTCCGATTTGAAACAAATAATAGCTACAAGTTTATCATTACTGGTCTCGATTGCCAAAACATCATTACCTGTATGTGATTCGTAAAGCAGCAATGCTATGAGAGTTCCAGATTTTGATTAATAATAATAATAATAATAATAATAATAATAATAATAATAATAATAATAATAATAATAATAATAATAATAATAATAATAATAATAATAATAATAATAATAATAATAATAATAATAATAATAATAATAATAATAATAATAATAATAATAATAATAATAATAATAATAATAATAATAATAATAATAATAATAATAATAATAATAATAATAATAATAATAATAATAATAATAATAATAATAATAATAATAATAATAATAATAATAATAATAATAATAATAATAATAATAATAATAATAATAATAATAATAATAATAATAATAATAATAATAATAATAATAATAATAATAATAATAATAATAATAATAATAATAATAATAATAATAATAATAATAATAATAATAATAATAATAATAATAATAATAATAATAATAATAATAATAATAATAATAATAATAATAATAATAATAATAATAATAATAATAATAATAATAATAATAATAATAATAATAATAATAATAATAATAATAATAATAATAATAATAATAATAATAATAATAATAATAATAATGCCAAAGTCAGCATTTTAATTTCTGCTAAGTGAAAACTTAAAGTCGAAATTAAAAGTCATAAGTTAACATAGCTGATGATTATTTCTCGTCAATTAATATAAACATTTGTAGAAGTTGTTGTATTATATGCATATACTCTTTTGGATACAAAGGAAATCGGGGAACTCAGTGGCCTAAAGCAATATTGAAAAACTTTAAGACCTTTTCCGTTTGTAATGGCTTCAAAGTTCCACTCAAGTTTTATTTACGTGGCTGGAATACATATACAAGATCAGAGGAAGACAGCTTCGAGAGTTGTGACGTGTTTGAGCCATGAGCAAGGCCTGGAGTGCGCGTGACGTCAGACAAGAGCCGTGTAGCACCAAGTTGCCTATATAAATGGCGCTGTGAGTACCGAGTCTAGGGGCTCAGTTAGGTGTAGCACACTCCATCACAACAATGTAGCTGCCGCGTACCAAATGGAACTGTTAAATTTACAATGTGACGATTTACTGAAGGACAAACATACACAAAAGAAAGACTTGGCTGATTTTTACAAGAATTTTCCACAAACCAGATTTCCGAGGTCCTATTCAGTTGCCGCACGGACATTGTGTGTGTATGGCTCAACATATATGTGCCAACAATTTTCTTTCCTGTTATGAAATTAGCTAAGTCCAAACCCCGAAGTACTTTGTCGGATCACAATCTAACATGCAGTCTTCGATTACAAATTTCTCAGACATTACGTCCTGACATTGATAAACTAGTTAAAGAAAAAGGAAACAGAAAGTGTCGGAAAATGTGCACGTAATTCTGTTCTGAGTGGGTCTCCATTAATTTGCAGAGAAAATTACTTTATGTTTCATTTTATTTACTTTATAACATGTCTGACCTTCAGATAAACTCGAGTTTGAAGTTTTATATATTTTCTCATTGCACAGAGCTAAAATGTAATTGTTTATAAACTGTGGCCATTTGTGTAGTTATAGCAGTCAGAATTAATATTACAACACCCAAGATGTAAGTTGTACATATTATTAACACCAGATACGTTTCCTTTCGCACAGAAATCAGCGCGGTGACGTCACACGCTAACCTGCCTTTCGTTTGGGAGCATATTTGGAGGTTAGAGATGTGGGAGCTGACGTCACACGACTACTACCTGTCTTCTACTGTACAAGATGTTTTACAATTCGACCGAACAACCTTAAGAGTTTATAGAGGGATGTTGGGGGAACAATTCGAGATACGACACTTCCTTACACATAGTGCATGAATTTGTGCAATAAGCCAAAGTTAATTTAGGCCTCTATGCCACTGATATCACCTCAGTGGTATATGTACACATTTGCTACAGTCTGATTATCTTAAGGTGGCAGCTGAGAAAGATGCATGCTAAATGAATTAAGTCTCCTACCACACCTGGAAGGAGAGTGGGGATGATTTCTACATGTGGATTAGTTGATGCATGCACCATCAATGGCTCCACATGTAGAAATCATTCTCACTCTCCTTCCAGGTGTGGTAAGAGACTTAATTCATTTAGTGTGCATCCGAACTCAGCTGCCACCTCAAAATAACTGTATTATACACTGCAAACTTTCGTCAAGCGCCAAAAACACTCGTAAGTATGCGAGAGAGAGAGAGAGAGAGAGAGAGAGAGAGAGAGAGAGAGAGAGAGAGAGAGGGATATATAAAAGGAGTGGGGATAACGAGGTAGCAACGGCGAAGGCTCGGCAGAATATGGCACGCCGATGCACTCTTTGTGTTAATCGCAATGGGGGTGCTTTCCAACACTTGGTTTGACATTAACTCGTCTAGCACTTAAACGAAGCACGCAGCAAAAATCTTTCCTTAATAAAAAGTATGCAATAGTGTTATCCATTAGCTCCCGAAGTTTCTCGGTATAATTTTGGAACATTCCGTATAAAGAATAACAACTTCCTATTTGAGGAAGGTATTGTCGCGACTGGCGGAAACGCGCACAAAGAGACAATGCGGTGTGGAGAGATAAGGGATAGATAGTGCAGCACGGAGATGAAGAGCATGCTGAAACAGATGAAGATAGCGTGGAGATAAAAGGCCTGTCGAAACAAGTAAAGTTAGATAAATGAAAAATTCTGTTGACATCTTGATTGATAGAGAACATTCTACAACCGTCTAGAATCATGAATGGTCATATAATAGAAGCCGTGGCTAGTTAATAGGACAGTCGTAAACGGATTCGTAACGAGATTTGTAAACAGAGTCGAATTGGAAGTTGAGAATCGTCAGCGTACAACTGTGTTTTGAAAGTGAACTCTTTGGTTTGTGGTCAACGACTTTGAGCATTGTATTTGTGTATGTTACGTAACTCTGCTACACTCTCTCTCTCTTTCTCTCTCTCACTGTCACACATAATCTTATAAATACACTAACATTTTACTAAAATAAAATTGATTCCTAAGAATGAAAAAGAATTTTTCAACTGAAAACTCAAAATTCAATTTCTGTGTAAAGTACATTTCCTGAACGTACTCTAGATAAGCAGTGGAGAGGGTAAAACTGATCATTTGTGGTTTGTCAAGGTAGTCCGAACTACAAAAACCTGATTACTCTTGTCAGTATAAGAGAAAATATATGAAACTCCTTTCCCGCAATTCATCCAAATCAAAACTCGAGTCCTGCTGATTGTTAGATCAACACTCCTGCATCACGGGTGTAGACAAACATTTGATTATTGCTTACATAAAAACAGTTTTGGCCTCCATTAATTTATCAACTCTTTACCTGTACTAAATAGAAGTGGCCCGCCTAGGTAGCGTGGTAATAATGTGTAGTGTTTAACGCCCGCTTTTACTACATACGGCACCGCAGGCGATGACACTGAGGATACATGAGATGAAGCTGGAGCACCGGTGGAATGAGATGGCGGGGGAAATCGGAGATCCCGGAGAAAACCCGCCCCAGCGCCGTGTTGTCTACCACACATCTCACTTTGCGGTCGCCTGGGATCGAACCGGGGCCGCCTTGGTGAGAGCCAAGCGGTCTAACCATTGAGCCACGGTGCGGCCTCGGTAGCGTGGTGGTAGCATGTCTGCCTCACGTTCAAAAGGTCCCGAGTTCGAATCTCGGTCAGAGTGAGTTACCTGGATATGGTTTTTCCGGGGTTTTCCCTTATCCTGAACGACGAATGTCGGGTAACTCTAAGCTCTATGGACCCCGGGCTCATTTAAGCTTCATTTCACCCGTTTCATTCATCGTCCGATATGATTTAACGTTGGAGGACGTAATTTACAAAAAAAAAAAAAAAAAAAAAAAGTAGAAGTATTCTACTCCAAAGAAAAATGCGATACCAGAATTTCACAAGAAGTACACAATTTTACATTTCGAAAAACAAATTAAATAAAAATTCTTTACAAATTAAGAAGGGTATAAAATTACAATCCCAACAGCTTTCAGGTTATATTTAAATAGAAATCCATAATAAATAAACCTTATTTAATGACACGAAAAATAATTTCAGAGAGTAAAGCTGTTAATTTTAAGCTGAAGCAGTAACTAATATTATTTCTCACTTTAGTGTCATTATTACTTTATTTCTGACAACTTTGAACCAGCTGGTGGTTCCATACAGACATTTTTGTAAAAGGCCCAACGTGTGTATATGTGAATGTGTGCATTTTAAACTTTCTGATAAAAGCCTACATTCTCTCTTCTTCTTCCCTCTCTTCCTCTCTCTCACTCCCTCCCTTCCTTCCTTCAAAGACGGAACTCGCTACCCGCTAAGGTCTACTGTATCTCTTTTATGCACAAATTATGTATAGATGTGTATTGATAAGTTATTCTGATTAATAAGTGTCTAGAACAAGTTTGGGTATGAAAGAGTAACCAGAGAAAGTTACGTAAATTATATCCATATTTGCTCAAGTTCTCAAGGGAAGCAAGCCAGGTGAAAAGACGATTAGATATCGATGTTTCGGGAGTGTGCATCTCTCCCATCATCAGCATATTTATTAAATGTTATAACCACAAATGCATAACAGAACATAACACAAAATATAAATAAAGACAAAACACTATCAATATTCGCATTATTGAACAAAAGACTGTTTTCAGTAAATTAAAAGGCAGGTCAGGAGATGGCGTGAGTATAGAAAATTAATTGGGTCAAAGTTACAGCTACAGGGAGCGAAGAGTTAAGGAGGATTTGGCCATTTCCGCTGAGAGGAACACGTTTAACCGTGATGCAGGATTTCAGTTCAGCTACTCTTGGAAACCGGCCTTAAAATGGAAATCGGTTGACTTAAGAAGCACAGATCTATACATCTTGATAATCAAGTTAAGTAGTTACGTTTCTTTGACACAATTTTCTATACTCACGCCATCTCCTGACCTGGCATTTAATTTACTGAAAACAGTCTTTTGTTCAGTAATGCGAATTTTGATAGTGTTTTGTCTTTGTTTAGATTTGTGTTATATCCAGTGTTTAATTTGTGGTTATAAAATTTAATAAATATCCTGAAGATGGGAGAGATGCACACTCCCGAAACGTCGATTTCTAATCGTCTTTTCACATGGCTTGCTGCCCGAGAACAGCGAGCATATTCGCCACCAGGAAAGCTTCAGGTCCGTCAGTTATCCAAAGTGTATGGATGTCAAAAACGTGCGAAAGTGGGTTAGAGGGTTCAAAGACGGACGTACAGACGTCCATGACGAACAGCGTTCTGGCGGCCTTCCGTTTCAGCCGAAACAATTGCAAAAGTGGAGCAAGAAATGCTTAAAGATCGGCGTGTGACAGTTAGCGAGCTGTGCGAACTTATCCCTGAAGTCAGTAAAACTACGATTGACAAGAATTTGACCGAACATTTGCTTTATTGCAAGGTGTGTGCGAGGTTGGTCCCAAAAATGCTCACCGAAGACCATAAACGGCAACGTGTTGAAGCGGGACATCCTCACCCATATCCCCTATAGTCCAGACTTAGCACCTAGTGATTATCATCTGTTTCCTGAGTTGAAGTCACACCTGGGTGGAACACATTTCCAGACCGACGATGATTTGAAAAACGAGGTTGAACGCTACCTGCGCAACGTGGCGGGAGAGTGCTATGACAAGGATATACAAAAACTGCCACAGTGCATGCAAAAGTGCATCGATCGCAATGGTGATTACGTTGAAAAACAGCTGTAAGTCCCGTCTTTCCATCAATGTAACATTCAGTGATAATAAACATGTTTTCTATATTAAATAAAAATGGAGACCTTATTTTACGGACCCGCCCCCTGCCTTTACCTACAGTCCATTTCTTTCCTCGAGCTATCCTTCAGTAAATCTTATGTATATTCCATAACCCCATTCCAATTCAATTCGCACAGGAAACAGTCTGTTAAAACGGTAAAACTGTGTCGACCATAGATTACTTCTCTCTCACTGTCAGGATTAAATTCAGGAAAGATTTCTTATTTCCCAGTGTTCTCCAGTAGTCTGCATTTAATAGGAAATGATAATGCATATATAAGGCGAAGTGCAGACTAGCGACTGTGTTTCGATTCACAATCGGGTCACTGTAACGCGAGTACAGACGAATGTGGGATGCTGTAGAAGAAAATCTCATTTGTCAAAGTGGACTGCACTTAAGTTTCTTCTAAGAGATATCGACGAGTAGTCAGGCGAAGTGAGTGGATATAGCCATTGCGTATTAGCTGTTCCAGATTGTCTCTTTTGTTCCACTAATCAATCAACTCCGAGCTTCAATTTCATTCCTTTTAATATGTCTTATTTTTATGATTAATTTCGTAGTATTGCATAGAATTTAGAGTCTGGAGTGGCCCCTAGTAACACCGCGCATTGGCCAAAGTGGGCCCTTTGTGGTTACAGCGTAGTCCTTGGCAGGAAGAGATGAAGAGAAGATTAGAAGGTTGACTACATCCGACCGACGATGTGCGCTAGTACGGGCACTATTCATTCTGGCTTAGGCCCCTGCAGCCAAGTTATTCCCACACATTACTGTACTCTGGTAATGCCATATTGTAACAAGTAGATTATGAGGCCGCCTCGGTAGCGTAGATGGTAGCGTGTCTGCCTCACGTTCAAGAGGTCCAGAGTTCGAATCTCGGTCAGGGTGAGTTACCTGGATAAGGTTTTTCCGAGGTTTTCCCTTATCCTTCAAGACGAATGTTGGGTAACTCTGAGCTCCATGGACCCCAGACTCATTTGAGCATCATTTCACCCAATTTATTCACCGTCCGATATGGCTTAACGTTGCAGGACGTAAATTACAAAAAAAAAGTATTATATACAGGCTGTTTCGAAACTTCACAGAACGAATATATAGAAGTAGTTGCTCAGTTCCTATGTGACTCATATAGATACCTTTTACCATCAAAAGAGCCGCTTAAAATGCTCTAGAATAAGTGTGGATTAAGCAGTTACAGCAACTACACCGAGTGCCTCATGCTGTCAAAGTTCACAGCTAGGTGACACACCGTGTCGCGTATTGCAGCTGTTTGTAAAGATACCGGCATACTCCACGATAGTTTGCTACTATTAAGAATTTCTTTGGCTTATGAAACCGCAAAAATGAAGCTATTCCTTAGCTATTTCTTTATGGCTGTTTAACGTGTTCCAACATTCCGCTAAAACAGGAATAAGCTGGTGGCAAATAAGTTGGTATCCTCGCCAATGTTATTTACTTCGGTTCGAATGTATTCCTTCAGAATATCAATTGTTCGTGGCCTATTCTTTTACACTGTACTTTTTAGATACCCCTGCAAGAGTAAGTCCGGTGAGGTTAGGTTAGGGAATCTGGGGAGCTACAGACCTTTTGAGATTAATCCATTATCAAAGAAACTGGTTAAAAGTTCCATGGTGTCATTAGATGTATGGCACGTTGCTCCATCTTGCTGCAAATAACCTTCTCTCAATGCGATATCATCTCCGTAAAACTCCAGAGAACATGGTGAGACGAGTGTAAACATGTATAGATGCTGGTGAAGGACACTTCCAACATTTTTTCTGAGATGTAAATATGTAATATAGTTTCCCAATTATGTATTATATTCTCCCAAAGTTGCATGTGTTTCCCATTATTGGTTCAAACGTCATGGCCTACTGAAATGCTTCAGATTTATGTGGATCGCACTAAAGGCCCGCTCTTACTGTCAACTGTCTAAAATGTTTTGTCTTTTTACGGATAAAACTAAGCTCTCCTCTTGAAAACCCAACATGAGGCAATAATACTTCGGAAGATAATATGATTAAAAACATGATTTTTAATTATAAAATACAGCTTTTGTTGTGACGTTATGCAGCGAAACGTAAGAGTTCTCATTTAACCACAAGCGTAATAAAACAAATGCTAGCTTCTCTTGTGTTACTTATTTTGTTTTCAGAAGCATCTAGCCCTGCCTGGAGGCTATGCATTTCTTTCTCTCTCTTGTTACACGTCACATTAACAGTATACCAAAGAAGATATTAATTTCGTATTCCGCGAGGGAAATTATTTTCGGTTTATACAAAATAAAAGAAGAGATACGTCGCATATTGTCCATTATTTAACGTCAGTATCAGCTGCTGGTTTGTTATCTCTCGCGGAACGTTTGCATAACCCATTCTTTACGATGAGAATATTACAAAGGATTTGACTCGCTCTGAGTTTATCTAACAACACGCAAAAGCAGATAATGCTTGAGAGAATCACAACAAACATTTTACTCTCCACCATAACAGGCAAGCCATTTTTACAAAGGGAGAATTCCAGCATAAATCAGTATTACACATAGATTAAAGATTACATTGCAATCGCCTCATGATGTATTTTTAGTTTTTCTACCCCTTGCACAAATAAAAAAAGATCATATGCTGCACTCACATGAATCATTCCTCCACAAATTATTCCTGCAAACGCACATTGCTCTATCTCGTGTTAGAAGAGTTATACAGTTATAAAACTATGTAGACACAATGAAAATATAGTAACACAAGCGAAAGTTATATATTTTAAGAGCTGGAGGAGAAAAAGAAAGGAATCACGCTTCCTATTTGAGAGAATATTTTACAGTAACAGCTCTCTAAAACGGAACATAATCGTTCATTTATTTTCCGTTTGCTCAGGTTTCCGCCTTACAGAGATCTCTGTTTGAATACAAAGAAATTACAAAATAGTCGCACAGGTTTACAGTAAAGGAATAATATAGAATGACGTGTAAATGACAACACTGGGCAACAAAAATAATTTTTTAATGTTTCGAGCACTTCATGAGGCAATTCCTACTTATTTTGGGTTTAGAAAAACAAATATGACAATGAAAAAGTTTTATTAGCTCTAGTTTCTATGATATACACAAGGTATAAGTATTACATATTAATGGATTGAGAGAAAAGGATACATTTTAATTACATACATGCTAACAACAATGAAAGTGCATTTGATTTTTTAAAATGGTCATTACATACTAAGAGTTCTAAATTTTTGGAAACATACTTCGCAGATAGTTGTCTGAAGAGAATCATGTGGTGGCCTATTGACTTTGTCGTCCTTTAGCTTGCCTCTTGTGATGGAGTTCCGCAGACCAACAGTAATCCGCAAGCATTACTTCATTCCAACGGCCCTGATATCTTTGTTCCATAACAGAAATATCCTGATGGAATCTCTCCCCATGTTCATCACTAACAGCCCAACAACTAGTAAGGCCGCGCCGTGGCTCAGTGGTTAGACCGCTTGGCTCTCACCAAGGCGGCCCGGGTTCGTCCCGAGGCGAAAGCAAAGTGAGATTTGTGATGGACAACGCGGCGCTGGGGCGGGTTTTCTCCGGGATCTCCGGTTTCCCCGCCATTTCATTCCACCGGTGCTCCACCTTCATCTCCTCCACCTTCATCTCATATATATCATCAGTGTCATCGCCTGCGGTGCCGTATGTAGTAAAAGCGGGCGTTAAACACTACACACACACACACACACACACACACACACACACACACACACACACACACACACACACACACACACACATGCACACACAACTAGTAGGGAAAAAGTCTAGGTGGGAGTGGAGAAAATGGATCTTAAGGGACATGTTGCATCCAACGTTACGGCATTTTTGTAGGAGCACTGTCACCAAATGCATGTAGTTGTCATCTCTTTTGTTGCCTAAAAATTAATGAACAACACCCTTAAAGGCTTCCCAAGATTCCTTTTGCTTCCCCTCCAAAATTTGTCAAATCAAGGATCCTTTACACGTTCTCTTATTTGTGGTCCGACAAAAATACCTTCCTTCAATTTTGCTTCACTTAATTTCCAAAATTTCTCTCTGATTTTGTTTTGTTATTTGACAGGTGTACCAACTCCCAAAAAATTCCCCCAAATTTAAAATTTTCACTCTAAAAATGAAATAACACTTTATCTTCGAAACAAGAGCTACTCTATCATTTTTATGATGATTTTTTAATTAAACAGGTGTAAATACATGTAGGCTCACTATTTTTAAGCCCGAAACATTTTCATTGTTGCCCAGTGTAATAGACTGACACAATAAATAATTGCAGTTTATCGCCTAATTTCGTACGGTTACAGGGAGATTACGTTGAGGAGTGTAACAGTACTTTTGGGTTATGTTTTAACTATGAAAAGTTTATAAATTTATAAAAAATGATTATGTAAATATATTTAATAATTTAAATATGTAAAAATGTATGTAATTGTGTGATTGGCCGAAGTAATAATTGTTTGACGTAATATGACGTAATGTTGTGACGCGGCATTAAATCGGTCAATCACACAATTAAGATAGGAGTAACGATAGTTACGAATTATCAATAATCTTGGTAGAGACAGATGTTTTGTAATAGTGGAGTGTGATGAATGGTGGTGCAAGATCAAGAACATTTAAGTAATAGTTTGAATATGTATAAATATAACAAAGTAAGAATTTATCGATATGTTGGAAGTGACTGGGAAAGGAAGTTCAAGCAAAATGTAATCTAAATAATACAATTAAACAGTTACAGAATTTGACTTAGCCGAAACTTTATTCCGAACCACGCCTGAGAAACAGATGTCTCATGACTCTTATTTAGGATAAGATGATACATTTGGTGACCAGAAGAAATAGACAGCCGCAAAAACTCGCATGAGAAGAGGAAGAACTGTGCGTCCAACATAGAAATCTTGTCCCAAATTCCGCCCGAACGCGTGGCTGTTAAAGATGGAGACAAATTAACGACGAATGGTCTCAAATTCCTGTTCCAGGAATGACACTAGTTTCACATTTTTCTTGTGGATGTTTTGTGAGGAAAAAAACTAGGAGGTGTTGTAAGTTGAACACACCTCGTCTATTTCCACGCTTTTTTATAAAAGGAAAACAATGAACAATGAACAAAATGCATAAAAAATGACGATTTTGCTAAAGCACAACATTTTCCCTTCCTCTTTCTTGCTGTATAATTAACTGCTTCCAAGGTATTCTTTGTTGGAGGTTTAAATTTTCAAATACACTTTTCTCAATTTAGAAATCATTATTCGATTTTTTCACGGCTTACAGCCTACTATATTCCTATATTTGCATTGTATTATAATGAAGTATTTAATATATCCATTTCTACAACACTTTATTTTCATTAACCTAAACTAGATCGAAGAATAAAGGTTTGTGGTAATACTAGAGATTTGTGCAAGAGTAATTCATGTGATAGCAACACGATAGTGCATTCAGTGACCACTTTTCGAAGCTTAATCGTTCGCATGTACTGCTTCTTTTTCAGAACCCGATACAGCCATAAAGTGCAAGGAGGAGAGCCGTCAGCCTTTTGGCAATAATCTTCTTTATAAAGATTTATGGAGCTTTTAGAAGTATTCCATTTGATATCTCTTTTACCGCTGCCTGTCAACGAGAATGTAATTTATGGCTGTCTTGAAAGCAGAATCTTGCAACCGCTATAGATCTTCAAAAGAGGATCTCGTATTTTCATAGCTTCATTTTCGTTTTATTTAATCATAAACTATACTTATATATGGAGGTCACAGTCCGCGAGGTGTCTTCCTTTGTTTTCTTTTTTTTACTTCATCTATTTGCTTCGATTGCTTGTTAATTATAAAACATACAATTCTGCTAAGAGCAAAATACATTTAGAAACCCAAATTTAATTTTTTAGTTAGATAAAGGTCTTTTATGACTATTATAATAATGAGTTCAGCTTATAAGTAACGAAAGAGAATGTTCACCATATTCAGTTGGTCAATATGGTGGTCTGAAAAGTTTCCGAACTAATAAAGATACAAAATTTTTTTTCAACATAGTCTGTAACTTTACACACTTCTCCCAACGATGCTCCCATCTCTGTAACTCGTCCAAACAGTACTCAGAATTTTTCTCTACAAAATAATAGTTCACGAGGGTGACTGCCTCTTCATTTGACGAAAATCTTTGTCCTCCGAGCGCAGTTTTCATATGAGGGAACAGAAAGAAGTCGCTTGGGGCCAGATCTGGTGAGTAAGGGGAATGGTCAAGCAGTTCAAACCGTAATTCATGGATTTTCGCTGAGGTGTGTGACAGTGCGTTGTCTTGGTGAAACAGGGTTTTCTTTTTCTGTAAATGTGGCCGTTTTTCCGTTTTGCCTTCAGCTTGTCAAGTAATGATGTGTAGTATGTTCCTGTAATGCTTTTTGCTTTTTGAAGATAATGTATTAAAATAAATCCATTTTTATCCCAAAAACAGTCACCATCACTTTCCCAGTCGAAAAAGAAACAGTTGTTCCTTTTTTGGAGCGGGCTCCCCCTTTTCATTCCACTCTTTGGACTGTATTTTTGTGTCAGGTGTACAATGGTGTACCGAAGTTTCATCTACAGTAACTAATCGGCGCCAAAACTCGGATTTATTGCGCCTAAACTGCGCTAACAGAGCGTTGAAAATGTTTATTCGAACAGGTTTTTGGTCTAACGTGAGCAAACTCGGCACCCAACGCGCCGACAGCTTTCTCATGTCCAAATGTTGATTTAATATATTATAAACACATTCTTTTGACATGTTCATAGTCTCTGCTATCTCTCTCACTTTAATTCGGCGGTTGTCTAGCACCATTTGATGAACTTTGGCGATGATTTCGTCCATAGTTGCAGTTTAGGACGTCCCGAACGTCCATCACCTCCCAAGCTCTTACGGCCACGTTTAAATTCAGCTGCCCAAAATTTCACTGTGGCGAATGATGGTGCAGAGTCCCCAAACACAGAACCCAACTCATCTTTGATTTGCGTTGGTGTATTGACTTTCAAAAATAAATATTTAATGACAGCTCGGTACTCGATTTTGTCCATTTTCATAAAATCACTCACATCCACTCACTCATATGACTGTTACATAACAACTGAGCGTCCAAAATGGCTGAAACTGGTGAATAACTGTCAACAGATGAATAACGAAACGCACTAATTTTTATGTAGTAGTGCTGTCATCTTCATGTTGAGATTGGAAACTTTTCAGACCACCCTCGTAAAAATGTACATTATTACGAAACTACTGTTACATCATGAAAAAGTAACATGAGCTCAAGGTCAGAGATAGGCTGATGTGACGTGGCAGGAAGTAGGCTGCCGTGAGAAATAAGCACGTAACAAAACTATCTGACGGCAACAAGCGAGTCACGAGTTTTTTATTTACGCCCTCCAACACTGTCATATTGGACGATGAATGGAGCGGGTGAACTGGTGCTCAAATGAGCAGAGGGTGTATGGAGCTTAGAGTTACCCGACATTAGTCTTTCGTAATAAGGAAAACTTCCCGAAAAAAGCTTATCCAGTGCGATGGGCCGGGTTTATACTGTATGCCCACGACAAGAAGGGCAGAGGAGCTTGAACCGTTTATCTGCTCCGGTAGCGGATCTGTTTACTAGGAAATGAGTGTATGAGAGTACATATGAATCACATATGCTGCCAGATCTAATGTTTGTTGCAGTGATAGGTATTATGTATGGTTGAGTTATGTGACGACACTTGTGTATTTTAAACGAGCGTTTCATCCTCGTCATACTCGGAAGGCGAGCATACACCACAAGGAGACAGACAAAGTGATCACGTTGCACATTACTCTAGCTTGCCTCCTTGTACTGGGCAATCAGTACTTGGTTCGGATATATTCCGAAAAAGGTTCTGTGAATAAAGGTGTACGTCTCAGGGTGCATTTGTTGTTGAATTAAATCCCTTTCTCTTTCCTATGCTATTTTGAAACTGCGCATATACACATAGTTTCTTATTAACTAGTTATCTGCACGGGTTACCCTACTTTATACAACTTTCTATAATGATATTTCAGTTAACTACCTTCATATTTGCTATAATTATCTAGTTATTGCTTACCCATAAAAAGAGTGCTGGTGTAAATAGATTACAAATTAAAAGTTCCACTAGATTTTGTACGGTGTTATAATTTAGCATCCGTAAAACTAACCTCCTTCCAGCATAACGATATAATTACAAGTAATTATCTTTCTTATGACTTCTAGTTCGCTCTCGGGCTAAACAATTTTCTATTAGACGCCATTTTCTATTTAAACCACACCTTTTTTCTAGGCACGTGATTCATTTGTTATCTTACTGGTGTTACATCTCTCTCTCTCCCCCCCCCCCTCTCTCTCTATGATATTCACTGGATCTCACAATAAGTTAAAGTTCCACTTGCCTAACGTCATTCATTAACGTGCTCTTTCCACCTTGGCCGCGCCGTGGCTCGGTGGTTAGACCGCTTGGCTCTCACTAAGGCAGCCCGGGTTCGATATCAGGCGACCGTAAAGTGAGATTTGTGGTGGACAACACGGCGCTGGGGCGGATTTTCTCTGGGACATCCGGTTTCCCCCGCCATATCATTCCACCGGTGCTCCATCTTCATCTCATGTACCATCAGTGTCACCTGCGGTGCCGTATGTAGTAAAAGCGGGCGTTAAACACTACACACATTTCTTTCCACCTTGGACGTAAGAGGCTCTATCCTAGTGATTATGGAATGCATCCCTATTGTATCGCAAGTTGTCAGGTTTTTCCCGCATATAAACTTCTTTTGTTTAAGATTACCCTTCATGGTACTCCACTTAGCTGTTGTATTTCCCTTCCTGTTCATTTCTTAGCTCTTGGTACCCAGATGTCTATAATTCATCTTTCCTCTTCCTTATTTCCATCTTAGTAATTCGCATTTCTACTTCTTCTTTAACTTCCCTAGTTTCACCACTATCGTGGTGTTAGGGCATTCTTGTTCCTCTACCCCTTTTAAGGTCGGGCCTGAAGAACCGAAGCTCTGGATCCGATACGGAACTAGGATAGGTGATCAGCCCAATACCTGGTGTGAAGGTGAAGGAAGTGGATGCTTTATATGAGGACGAAATGAATGATAGGAAAGATGATAGAGCAATTGGTGGAGTGCTGACGAGGGAACCCGGGGATCCCGGAGAAAACCCGCCCCAGCGCCGTGTTGTCCACCACAAATCTCACATGCGATCGCCTGAAATCGAAACTGGGCTCCATTGGTTTAGAGTCAAGCGGTGTAACCGCTCGGTCACGGCACGGCCCGTCCAAAATGACGAAGAAAAAATAAAATAAATCTGAGAGTCGAAGGTTCCATGACTACCCTATTGGCCTCTTATTTGTTTCCTCTCCTCGTATGGGAGGGGATCCAGCTGCCGTGGTGCGGGCGCTGCGGAGCCTTAGCACTCGTGGTACCTCTGACGTTACCAGAGGAAACTCGGGCCGAACATTCGAGCCCCTCCCTGAATAGGAGTTGTTCGGATTGGGTTGGACTCGAGGGGGAAGTGGTTCCCGATACCCGTGGAAGATCTAGTACGTCTCCGGACGGAGTTGAGGAAAGCCATATATTCCCGCGTACTAGCCTGCATAGCTAGTAGAAGGTGTGCTAGATCACCAGGCGCCCTCACCGAGGTTGATTGGTAGTCTTCCCCTTTGGGGTTGGCGCGCGTAAGTGGCGTATCCACTTCCATCCCGTCTTGTGTTTTCGGACCAGATGGGGGCCTTGTCAATCTCTAGGTCTTGCCTTATGGAAAGCCCCACGGAGGGGCTGGGCGCCCTTCGGGGACAACTCGGTAACACCCTGGTCTTGAGAGGGAGGTCATATATATATATATATATATATATATATATATATATGTTTCCTCTGTACCTGAATGCAAAAGTATATTTATAGTTTCTTAGAAATTTGCTGAACAGCTTAACGAATGCCTCTGGATGTCGTCATACGAATGGGGATTTTACACGATGGTGAACAAGCTCATGTCTATCCAATAGTACATAATTCTTTTAAATGATAAATTTACTCACTGATGGATTGGTCGAGAGGGACTCATTACAGGGCCTGCTCGTACTCTTGATGTGAATCCAATGAATGTTTTTCTCTGGGGACATTTAAATTCCCTGGCTTATGGGACTGCCGTATCGGGTATTGATACTCTGAGAGGGCGTATCTACACTGGATTTGGTAAAATATGAAACGCTCCAGATATATGTAACAGAGAATGTAATAGCATGGAACACAGACTTAAAGCGTACATCGAAGAAGGAAATAATTTCGAGCAAATTTTGCAAGGTTCAATTTTGTCTTGTAATGCTACAATAAATGACTTTTATGACTCCATAAAATAACAAACGAACGATAATACGATTATCATTAAGAGTACTAGTCCTGAAGAAACAGAAATTTATAATTTTTAGGTCCATTTAAATGATCTATCCAATGACCTAAACTAGAAAGTAGAATCATAAAAGCTATGGCACATTATCTTATGTTTCATTTCCAGTGACATTAAAACTTAAATAAAACAGCTGGGTTATTTCCACTCTCACTTTGCAATTAAGTGCATATGTACTCGAATTTGATATGTTTTACTTTTAGCTGGCACCGGCACCAAAGGTTTCAAAAAATTTGCTGCTTCGGATGGATAATTAACGAAATTAAATTTGATTCGATGGCTTAAACATCAAAATTTAGTTTTTTCATTGTTTGGAAAAACTAGTACAAAAATGTTTTGAAATCAGCCCGAAGAGTCTTATATGCGAGGGTAGTATGAAAAGTTTCCGACCTCAACATGAAGATGGCAGCACTCGTAAATAAAAGCTAGTGCATTTCGTTGTTTATTTGTTGACAGTTACTCACCAAAGTTTCAGCCATTTTGGACGCTCAGTTCTTATGTAACATTCATTTGAGTGAATTGATGTGAATGTTGTTATGAAAATAGTCAAAATCGAGTATCGAGGTGTCATTAAATATTTGTTTTTGAAAGGCAATACGCCTACGCAAATCAAAGGCGAGTTAGATACCATGTATGGAGACCCTGCAGCAACATTTACCATAGTGAAATTTTGGGCAGCTGAATTTAAACGAGCTTAGGAGACGATGAACGTTCGGGACGTCCAAAAACTGCAACTACCGACCTAAACATCGCCAAAATTCGCCAAATGGTCTACACGACCGACGAATTAAAGTGAAATAGATAGCTAAGGCTATGAACATATCAAAAGAACGTGTTTGTCACATATTAAATCAACATTTAGACATGAGAAAGCTGTCCGCGCGTTGGGTGTCACGTTTGCTCACGTTAGACCAAAAACGTGTTCGAAAACACATTTCCAACGCTCCGTTGGCGCAGTTTAGGTGCCATAAATCCGAGTTTTGGCACCGATTAGTTACTGTAGTGAAACTTGGATACACCATTATACGCCCGAAACAAAAATACAGTCCAAACGACTGCAAAGGGGAAACCGCCTTCAAAAAAAGGAAAATTCTGTTCCCTCCCTCCCTTTCTCCATTCTCCCTTCACCCCTTCCCCATTCTCCATTCCTCCTTTCCTACCCTTCTTCCCTTCCTCCCTCCCAGGCCACGCCGTGGCTCAGTGGTTAGACCGCTTGGCTCTCACCAAGGTGGCCCGATTTCGATTCCAGGCGACCGCAAAGTGAGATTTGTGATGGACAACACGGCGTTGGGGCGGGTTTTCTCCGGGACCTCCCTTTTCCCCCGCAATCTCATTCCACCGGTGCTCCATATTCATGTCATGTATCATCAGTGTCACCGCCTGCGGTGCCGTATGTAGGTAAAGCGGGCGTTAAACACTACACATTTCCTTCCACCTTCCTCCCTTTCTTCCATCTTTCCTTCTCTCTTTCTATCCTTCTCTCTCTCTCTCTCTCTCTCTCTCTCTCTCTCTCTCTCTCTCTCTCTCTCTCTCTCTCTCTCTCTCTCTCTCTCTCTCTCTTTCTTGATTTTTTTTTTTTTTTTTGCTGTGAACGTGATGGCAATTTTTTGGAACATTTTTTGGAGTACTCATGGAATTCTTTTAATCGATTATATTAAAAAACGAAAAACAATTACAGGAGTATACTATGCATCATTACTTGACAAGTTGAACTTGCGGAAAAACGGCCACATTTGCAGAAGAAGAAAATCCTGTTTCACCAAAATAACGCAGCGTCTGACACATCAGCGGTTGCAATGGCGAAAATCCATGACTTACGGTTTGAACTGCCCGACCGCCCGCCTTACTCACCAGATGTATCCCCAAGTGACTTCTTTTTATTCCCTCATCTGAAAATTGTGCTCGAAGGTCAGAGATTTTCCTCAAATGTAGAGGCAATCACATTCCTCAACAATTATTTTGCAGAGAAAAACGCCGAGTAGTATTTGGACGGGTTACAGAGATTGGAGTATCGCTGGGAGAAGTGTGTAGAGTTACAAGGTGACTATGTTAAAAAATAAAATACAAAATTTCTGAAGAACTGTCTTGTATTTTATTAGGTCGGAAACTTTTCAGACCACACTCGTATTTCGCAAACATGCTGTGAACTAAGAATCCCTATTCAAATAAAGCGTTTTAGTTAAGGTATTTACTTACGAGATGACCCACATAAAATTAGCCCGCCTCCCATGTGAAGGATAACAACTTTTGTCTACCTGAGATTGCAATGTCAGATTTTATTGAGTCTAAATAATCAACCAATTAAAATGTACTATATTAGGTATGAATAGTTAACTATTCTTACCTAGAGAACTGTTGGTGTTCTTACATTAACTGTTTATTTCAATTAATCAGTGTAATTATACCAGTCATTTCGTAATCTGCAAAATGACCATCCTCTCGATGTGACAGCAGTTGCAGAATGATGCAAGAAGTCATGTGAGTGTAACAGAGGATGTTTTTCATACTGTACTTACAATTGTCCCTCTAAACTAACTGTATAATTAAGATGCCATGTAGGATTTTCTCTAAGAGGAACCTCGCTATGTTATATAACAAATTTCTTAGTAATCCAACCATGCTAGCAGTTCCTGGAAGGTAGTAAAAAAGGAAATTTCCATTCCATGCAGCGTTTCTGAATGTTTTCTATGTTTACTTCAATTTAGAACAAGTACAGTGCGATCCAAATAAACCTGAACCATTTCAATAGTCCATAAGATTTGAACCAATAACAAGACACACGTGCGGGTTTGGGAGAATATAATACACAATTGGAACATTACATTACACTACTTACATCAGAGAAAATGTTGGAGGTGTCCTCCAGCAGCATCTATACATGTTTGCAATCGTCTTACAATATTATCTGAAGTTTTAGGGAGAGAATCCTCGCCAATGTTTCCCGTAGGGGAGGGTATCCGTCCCCTTCAGCTGCCGTGGTGCGGGCGCTGCAGACCCTTAGCACTCGTGGTACCTCTGACGTTACTAGAGGAACCTCGGGCCGAACATTCAAGCCACTCCTTCTGGGAGTTGTTAGGATTGGGTTGGTCTCAAGGGGGCAGTGGTTCCTAATACCCGTGGGAATCGGGTACGTCTGCGTACGGGGTTGAGGGAAGCCATTAATATACCCGGGTACTAGCCTGCAGAGCTAGTAGATGGTGTGCTAGATCGCCAGGCGGCCCCACCGAGGTCATATCGGTAGCCTTCACCTTTGGTGTTGGCGCGCGTAAGTGGCGTATCCACATCCATCCCGTCTTGTGTCCTTGGACCAGATGGGGGAGCTTGTTAGTAACCCAGGTCTTACCCTATGGAAAGCCCCACGGAGGACGCCGAGTGCCTTTTGGGACAGCTCGCATACTCCCTGGTTTAAAGAGGCCCGCGTCTTGGTCCTACGGGTGCCGCACTGATGGGAGTAGATCCTCTGGACTCAACCCAACTCGCCAATGTTGCTTATTTCGGTTCGAATGGATTCCTTGAGAACATCAATTGTCTGTGGCCTATTCTTGTACACTCTATTTGTTAGATACCCCCACAAGAAAAAATCTGGTGAGGTTAGGTCAGTGGATCTGGGGGGCCACAGATATTTTGAGATTATTCGATTATCAAAGAAATTGGTTACAATTTCATAGTGTCATTAGATGTATGGCACGTTGCACCATCTTGCTGGTAATAACCTTCTCTCAATTCGGTATCATCCAATTGCTCCACAAATTTTTAGAAGATACCCATATAAACCTCATTGTCTACAGTCGTATTAAATAAAATGGGAGCAACGACCTTGGAAGCTCACACCGCGCACGATACTGCAACGTTTTCTTCACGCAGTGGGTTTCGTGGATCACTTGGGGGTTTACAGCAGCCCAATATCAGGTGTTTTGTGTGTTTACGTAGCCTCCCCGTAGGGGAAGGGATCCGTCCCTTTCAGCTGCCAAAGTGCGGGCGCTGCGGAACCCTAGCACTCGTGGTACCTCTGACGTTACTAGAGGAACCTTGGGCCGAACAGCCTAGCCCCTCGTTCGGGAGTTGTTCGGATTGGGATGGACTCGAGGGGGCAGTGTGTTCCCGAAACCCGTGGGAATCGGGTACGTCTTCGGACGGGGTTGAGGGAAGCCATTAAGTTTCCGGGTACTGGCCTGCAAAGCTAGTATAAGGTGTGCTAGATCACCAGGCGGCCCCACCGAGGTTTTTCGGTAGTTTTCACCTTGAGTGTTGACGCGCGTAAGTGGCGTATCCACTTCCATCCCGTCTTGAGTCCATAGGACCAGATGGGGGGGCTTGTTATTCTCTAGGCCTTGCCCTATGGAAAGCACCTCGGAGGACGCCGAGCGCCCTTTGAGACAGCTCGGAAACTCCCTTGTTGAAGGAGGCCCGGGTCCAGCTCCTACGGGTTCAGGACTAATGGGAGTACAACCTCTGGGCTAAACTGTTTATGTAGCCTGACAGATGAAACCATGCCGCGTCTGTAAACCACGTTATGGAGAGAATGTCTGGACGTGGAATAAGAGTACCCTGAAACCATTGACAGTAACTGATTCGTTTATCATAATCTGCTTCTTTCAGTTGTTGCACCATATTGTCACCCGAACGTTGGAACCGGCTAACGGCAGCAGCAGGAGACGGAGGTGTTCGGACACGCCCCCTCGTTTGTCTTAAAGCGGTAATGAGGGGTGGCTGGAAAAAAAAACATTACCGTGCCGTCTCTTTCCGCTGCCCATGATTTCTCGAACTTACGGGATATTTCGGTTCTAAGCCAGAACCTTCCAGATCGGCCAGCTGACCCTATATAAGCAACACGTCGGGCTGGAGGAAAGTCAGTCAGTCAGTCAGTCAGTCAGTCAGTCAGTCAGTCAGTCAGTCAGTCAGTCAGTCAGTCAGTCAGTCAGTCAGTTCTTGGCGTAAGAGTGCAGTGCTAGTGTACGACGAGAAGACTGTGTGAGTGCATCGGAGGATTGTACGTAATTGCGAGAGCAAAGTGGAATTGTAACGGACGAACTGGTGAATCGTAATTGTGTGCATTACGTAATTCTGTGTAATTGGCAAGTGTTTAACTGTAAGTCGGTGGAAATAAAGAACATTTTTGAGTGGTGCAATTGGACTTTCAATTTCACGAACCCACAAAGTCACAATATGCACTCTGTAAGGTCGCAGCTCTTTGACATGTCCCATATAAATACCCTGATTCCTGGCTCAATCGATGCAACGATTTATTTGGAGAATTCAATAGCCCTCAGCAAACATCTAACAGTCTCTGCATTCAATGGCGGTCTTATATCTTCCACTCTCACTAATGAGTATACCAGTTGTCTCCAGCTTTCTTACTAGCGATAACATTGTTGCGTTTGACAAAACACCGCGTACATTAAATTCTCTTTGAAATTTCCGTTGTGTTGCTACCAACGAATTTGTCTTCCAATAAGTTTTCAAAATGTAAACACGTCCTCGTAGTGAGAACTGCATGTTGGTGTTATGAATGTACATTTAGGACAGTCAACTGTCAACAATTGTCAGTGCTGGTAACTCTCCCAGAGCCACTGAGATAGTTAAAACAACTTTCTACATTCTATGGGCTTTCAAAGGGAAAGTATGGGCTATTGAAATGGTTCAGGTTTATATGGATCACACTCTGTTACATGGATTCCATAATGGAATGGCATAAATGAGCGTTCGTTACAAACACCAAACACTGGGTATGTCGCAATGACATTTTATAACACCACGTATTAATAAAATCGACTTAAAATAAGCTTGTACTTGAACACATATACCGTAAGTATTTAAACGATTGATTCCATGTTTTAAGAGTCAGTATTGGTTTAAAACCGAACTATAATCATGATTATCTTGAAGCAGCCTGATTTACCTAGCAGGACCGTTGTACGGATACTCAGTTCTCACTTAATAACCCAGTTCAATTTTGCCCGAAACTTCAGTTAACTCACATTGTCGCTTCACTAAAGTGAACTAATTCAATTTCCCATCAGAATTCACTTAATTCATATTGTCGCTTCATTACAGCGAACTAGTTCAATTTCCCCTGAGACTTCACTTAACTCACATTGTCGCTTCATTAAAGTGAAGTAGTTCAATTTCCGCTGAGACTTCACTTAACTCACACTGTAGCTCCATTAAAAAGAACTAGTTCGATATCTCCTGAGACTTCGCTTAACTCACATTATCGCTTCACTTAAGTAAACTGCTTGCCGCTCACTGACTTCACTTTATATTTACATTCACTTCACTTCATTTAGCAATGTAGCACGTAAGGAAACACATCATACGTAGCCTCTTCTTACGGAGGTTTACTACTTTGCAGGTCGAATACTAGACATCTGCAATCCGTTGTGGTAACAAGTAGTCACAAACTCACTCCGAAAACATCGTTTTTGGTCGCAGAAAAAAGCACTCATTTCTCCAGTCACTTGCTGCTCCAAAGTGCGTTGAAAATGCTATTTCAGTGTGTTCAAGATGAAGAACCCTCCATAATACTCTAGTTAGCTGGCGGTAGTTCTTAACGTTCTTATGCTTGACGAACCGGTGCTTATCTGTTTATTGTTAGGTCTACCCAATACTTCTACTTTTGTTTTACAATGTATACAAACATTTAATTATAATTCCTTCGTTACATGGGCAAAAAATTTATTTAATTTTTACTTTTTATACTACTCACGTAGAGTAAGCAAATAGTGGAATTAGTCGTTTCCATCCAAAACGTTCAATACCAAAAATTCAACGAGAATACGCCGTTCACTGGGAATGATCCGTGAAGCCAAAATAAGAATTTTTTTGGAGGGGACGATGCTTAAATGTGTATAAAATGTTGGTATTCAACTTCTATATCTTCCAAAGATTCAACACGACGATTTTGGAAATAATTCTCTGAATCAGATACCCTTGACGTTAACCCATTTTTGTTATTTTTCATTTTTTCAAAAGTATCTCTAAATAAAGTTACTAATACCTAACACACTTTAGTGACGTAATGGTTGTCTTGAATTTGCTGGGAATGACATGTAAAGTTCTCTTGATTCTGAATGAGTTTTACACAATTTGTTAACCGTGAGAGGCAGACAAAACCTTACTGCACAGAAAAATATAGATTTCGTTAAAACTTGAAATTTATGTTATGTAATTTCCTTTTTGTATCTAACTTTCCAAGATATTTGTTGTTTGGTTCGAATCTTAAGGTAATTATACTTTTCTCAAGTGCAAAGTAGTTTTTTTTTTTTTTTCACGAGAACATAGCTAAAAATCTAACTTTCCTTTAATTACTCTGTGAAAAATTAAACTTTAAAATATGAATTAGGTTTATAAATTTGAATTAATAAATAGTTGTTCAAATAAACAGTGAGAAATTGATGAGAATGCAACACTTCAGCATTATTTCAGTTTTACAGAGGGTTATAATTGAAAACGGCTTTAGCTGCTACGAAACAGGAGACTAACAAGCGAATGGCAGACCTATTATCGCAGTGCAGGTGGTATATGTAGTTATAAATATAGGTATGAACATTAATGATGTGGAATATTAGTCTCTCTGATAGAGAAAATGAGGTAAGCATGGTGATGGATTTTCGGACCATCCCACGGCCTGATTATTCTCTCACTGAATGTACAGGCGAGGCTTTTGACAAACTATGTATTAATGATGCTTTGGAATTGCGTAATGCATGTCCAAAGCGTAAGTTTTAATTGTTGATTAAGAACATTCTAGTTACGAGGGCTGTTGAATAAATATTGATCATTATTTTTTTTAAAGTCATAATTTTTCGCACTAAATTCAACCTTATTATATTCTGTTAGCTTAATGTGAAACAAACATGCCGTAGTAGTTTCATTGTTGGTACTCCTGGTTCCTGCCTGTGAGAACCAGGCAAGTTCAGACATGTTCACTATCGCCTACCACTACAATAGAGGTAACACGCGAGGAACAATATGCAGCTTTGAAATTCTGATTTCGTCTCAACAAATCTTCAGCTGAGGCCTATACAATGTTACAGGAGGCCTATGGAGAGGCTGTTCTTCCCTACAACACAGCTCGAAGGTGGTTTAAAATGTTTAAAATGGGGAGACAATGAATTTAAAGGAAGGTGGAACCGATGCTCCAGTTACTGCTCCTACGGAAGAAAACATCAACACTGCTGCTTACATTTTGAGAGAGGATCGACGAATTACCGTAAGATCGCTTTCTGAAATACTGAACATTTCATTGGGTGCCACATTTCCGTGAAGCAGGCTGGATGATGCACCACGATAATGCGCGGCCGCATTTTGCCAATGTTGTTGCTGAACATCTTGCAAAAATGCATCCCTCATACTCCCTATAGTCCGGATTTAGCCCCATGTGACTATTTTTCTATTGCCTATCTTGAAGAAACGCCTTCTTGGGAGGTAATATCCATTATCAGAAACAGTGGTGAAGGCTGCGGAGATGAGTTTGAAGGATCTCTCAAAAAATTGTTTTCAGCATGTCTTTGAAGACTGGCAGAAACGCTGGGAAAAGTGCATCATATTTAGGGGAGAATATTTTGAGAGGAACCATCAAAATTATTAGGATGAGTAAAGGTACGTTGTCAAAAAAAAAAAAAATGTGTTCATTCTTTGTTGAACAGCCCTCGTAATTTTCTATACTCACGCCATCTCCTGACCTGGCATTTTAATTACTGAAAACAGTCTTTTGTTCAGTGATGCAAGTAGTGGTAGTGTTTTGTCTTTGTTTATATTGTCCTGTATCAAGTTATATATTGTGGTTATAACATTTCTTAAAATATCCTGATGGTGGGAGCAATTTACGCTCCCGAAACGTCGATTTCTAATCGTCTTTTCACCTGGCTTGCTTCCCGAGAAGGTCTTGAACATATCATTCGCCAGGAAAGCTTCAAGTCTTATTTTATTCTTACACACTTGTCGTTTTAGCGCTTTAAAATGCTTTAAAAATGACCGAATACGTAACATTTTAACGAATTTAAATCAGTACCATATCAATTTATTACTAAAATTTATATATGTTTGTTGGTTTTAGTTAAAATCTTTGTCCCCCGGCCTCTTCAAATGTACCAGTCACGTGCTGATAAGCGTGCCAACTGAGGTGGAAGTAAAATAGCTACAGACTAAGTGATGCTGCAGTAAATATGTGTAGATAAATGAGAAACAAAACACTGCATGCAACGTATGCCAGTACTGCCTCAGGCTAGTGAGAATTTTTAAAGAAAGGGCGAGGGGAAGCTTTAATGATGTTAATTTTATAATATGAAGCAACGAGTTTACAGAAAATAAACTTTATATGTGTTAATATTATAAGAAGAAAACATATACGTCTTCCAACTTTAGAAATGCTGAATAGCCTTAACTTAAAATTTGATGGTGGAACAATCCTTTGTAGAAACTATTAGCATGCTTACATACCGTATTTACTTGAAAATAAAACCCCCTCCATTATAAGATCAGCCAAGTTTTGCGTGCAAATTATAGAATATAAACAGGGTGTTTAGAACCGACACCCAAGGAATATATAGAAGTAGTTATTCAGCTTCTATGTGACACATATGGATAGCTCTTACCGTCATAAGAGCCGCATAGAAACGCTCCTGAATGAGTGTGGATTAGGCAGTTACAGGAACAAGGCCGCGTGCCTCACGCTATCTAATTTCGCAGGTGTTGCGTGCTGTAGCTGTTTGAAAGCATACCGACATACTCCACGGTAGCTTGCTATTATTAATAACTTCTTTAGCGAGAAACCTTAATAAAGAAGCTATTCTTTAGTTATCTGTTTATGGGTGTTTAACGTGTTCCAGCATTCCGTATAGCAGTCCATGACGGCAAATAAGCTGGTGGGCATATGCAACTTAAACCTTTTAGAGGGAAGTTAATGTTAGTGAGATTGAGGATGGAAGCATTAAATGATAAAAAGAACAGAGAACAATATCAAAGAATTGTAGATAAAGTTAAGCAAAACTAAATGTCTTATGCGTGCATTTTATTTCACTGTGTTTAGTAAAGCATTTGTAACTGAAAAGGAAGCTGCTGATTTTACACTAACTAGTTGAAAGCACCGCACAATTAAGATCATAACAAAATGAGCAACTTTGTAACTGTCCGAGTTTTTCACAAATAACTGCTCTTTGCCCCATTACCTGAACGCGAGGCTAGGGTCATTGATAAAGAGGAAAGAGTAATGATCCTCTCCACAGCCCAGTGCTTAGAGAAAATAAAGTAGCTCTTAGATGATACGGCCTACAGGATTCTCGATGAGAATCCTAGCTCTTCCATAGAACGTCGGACTGTACAGCTTATTAAATTATCATGCCTTACTTCAGAAATTAAGAAGGCGGTATTATCGTCAGGTTCCAGGCCTCCTAGAATGTATGGACTTCCGAAGATCCACAAACCGGACGTTCCTTTACGCCCCATTCTGAACGCCAGGAGCAGCCCTACATATCGGCTGGCACGTCACCTGGCTGATCTGTTACAACCTCTAGTAGGGGGTTGCCCACATCATGTGAGTAATTCCATACAGTTTGCACATACACTTAGGAACATTGCCATTGGTCCATCTGATCTTCTTGTCAGCTTCAAAGTGGTTTCTCTATTTACAAGAGTACCACTTCAAGAAGCCATCCAACTTCTGAAGGAGCAATTTCCGGCTGATATTATAGAGCTCTTCCCACATACCCTGACGTCCAATTTCTTCTTGTTTGGTGTTACTTTCTATGAACAAGTAGACGGAGTAGCAATGGGCTCCCTTTTGTCACCAGCTATAGCTAATTTCTATATGGAACACCTAGAACATGAAATACTTGTCACAGCTCCACCTAAACCATCTCATTTCTATAGATACGTGGATGACACTTTTGTAATTTGGCCACATGGATCAGACACTTTGCCTGGCTTTCTTGCGAATCTCAACAGCCTTCGAACTCAAAAACAGTTTACCATGGAAGTGGAGAAGGATGAACCTCTTCCATTCCTGGACATTCTTGTTTCAAAAAAACAGCAACGGTAGACTGTGGCATGCTGTATATCGCAAGCGTAACTACACCGATCTCTATCTGAACACTCATAGTTTCCAACATAAGTCTCAACGACACTAGCTGACAGAGCTTTGTCTATCTCTGATCCCAGCCACTTAAAACAAGAATTACAGCACCTCAGACTCACTTTCCGTCAAAACGGCTACTCCGAATATGACGTTGAAGCCTCGATCATCAGAACTAAGAAAGGGAAACCTGTAATACAGCAAGCGCCAGATAAGCCTACCGCTACAGCTTGCATCCCGTTTACCGGCAATCTATCCGGCAGAATCAGCACAGTTCTCGCCAAATACATCATCCACAAACCACCTCCGAAGAATAAACATCTGTTGAGGCCAGTGAAAAACAAACTGGACTTCCAAATTCCGGGAGTGTACTGCATTCCCTGTGAATGTGAGACACCGTATATATGACAAACGGGAAGGACCATCGTTACTAAAATAATCAACATGAATGGAGCATTCGTTTAATGCAACCTAAGAAGTCTGGGCTGGCAGAGCATTGTTTTGATAACGACCAGAGAGCCAGTTTTCGGGAGACGATCATCTTGGCAAAATGCAACAGTTACTGGGAGCGGCGAATAAAGGAGGCTTTGGCGATATTCTCTGAAAGGAGCACGCTTAATCGTGATGCTGGATTTCAGTTTAGCTCCTCTTGGAAACCGGCCTTAAAATGGAAATCCGTCGATTTAAGAAGCAAAGATCAATACAGCTTGATAATCAAGTTAAGTAATTACGTTTCTTTGACATAGTTTTCTATACTCACGCCATCTCCTGACCTGGCATTTAATTTACTGAAAACAGTATTTTGTTCAGTAATGCGAACTTTGATAGTGTTTTGTCTTTGTTTATAGTTGTGTTATATCCAGTGTTTTATTTGTGGTTATAACATTTTATAAATATCCTGATGGTGAGAGAGATGCACACTAACAAAACGTTGATATCTAATCATCTTTTCACCCCGCTGGCTGCCCGAGAAGAAAGTGAGCAAAGAGTAATGTTTTTGTTTCCCTGGCCGGTGCGTCCCAGTAACAATTTTGAGGTTCGCACACCAGGGATTCCTGCGCTACCTAATCACAAAATTATGTAATACTTACTGCTGCATAAAATTATACCTAAAAGAATTTCGAAGCCGTGAGACCGAAATTTAGTCTACTTAAGTTACAAACTATGAAACGGCTATATTTTTCGGTGTCGTTTCCAAACAACTTTCCTAACAACAAGTGTTGTCGTTTCCAAACAATTTTTGGCCAAGTCCGTTAAAGAAACGAGAATTTCTCGTTTTAGATAGATTCCATAGCCACGTTGAAGATTCTATGATGGATCATATTCATGCAATACACGCAGAGGTAGCAGTAATTCCAGGAGGCCTCACTTCTGTGCTGCAGCTCTTGGACGTTCAAAGAATATCTGAAGAAATTTTACACCAAATGGATGGCAGATAGTAATTACACCTTCACCAAAAGTGCAAAAGTGCACAAACATTCTATAGAACTTCTCTGCAGCTGGATTGTCAAAGTCTGTGACAAAATTACTCCAGAAATGATAAGAGTTTTAAGATGATTGGCATCTCCTGTGCATGGGATGAAACATTAGATAATCTCATATACGAGGATTCTACGACGCAGCTGAAGTTAAGACTGGCATCGATGATGGTGGTGATGAAAGTACAATGATTCCGAGTAAACAACTGAGTTCCATGTATGTAAAAACCAAGAGAATGCTTTCTAATTGTTGTTAATATAACGGCAATTGTTTCGAAATATAAATGTGCAAATCATTCATACCTATTTTCCGATACACCGGTGCGTTTGAGCTTGAAAGAAAGCCACGCAGCTGATGTCAACGCATCCTTAAATAATAAGATCGTTCTGTCTGTGAAACGTACAAGATTCAATGTTTAATCAAAAGTGAATTATACTTTAGTAGTAAAAATGTTTACTTTTATTTTCCGAAGTATGCGGTTGTAAAGACCCTTCCGATTTCTCGGCTATGTTTTGTTTAGAAAGATGGGTCTTATTTTCGAGTAAATACGGTGATTATAATAATTTTAATTTAAAACTTTGTATCTCTTTTTGGTCTAGTAATTATTTGATATCATAAGAACTACATAGTTATCACGTAATATATAAATTCTTAATATATACAGCCAATAACCTTAACCTCTTTGGAAACCACATATCTTCTACAACCATCGAGACAAATGACATTTGAGTTAATATAAGTACTGTCACACAAGTAATGTCGTTTTTTAAGTAAAACAATTGTTTTAAATATGTTCTGACTAGCATTGAACTAATTTTCAAAGTATATATTCTATGGTCTGGAGCCATTATTCAGTGAGGTTTATTATCCTACGATGGTACCAGTCTCTCTGGTTTTTGATGACACTTGCACTGCTTCAAAGTTATTAAAATTTCTTCCATCTAGACAATGAGTCATCGATCGAAAAAGATGATAATCTGATGGTGCGAGATCAGGGCTGTATGCTGGGTGTGGTAGCAGCTCGATTCCTCCCAATTCCTGAACTTTTTTCCATGGTTGCTCGTACAGTATGGGATGTTGCAGTGTCATGTTTAAATAGAACTCTAATTTGGTTAACTAATGCTGGATATCTGCATCTCCAAATGTCATGAACTCGTTCCACTTGTTTAGAGCAAAGATGCGCATCATTCGCTCTCCCAGTGAATCACACCTTCAAAATTCCACCAAACACATAGCATTACTTTGGGACCGAAATGATATTTTTAACGATGACTGTCGGGTTGGCGGGGATCAAAACACTGTTTAGAGGTATCAGAGTTTCGGTAATATGTCCATTTTTCATCACAAATGACATTTCTCCTGACAAATCCATGGGGTTACGGATAAGTTGAAGACAGATATGCAAATCTACGTTCAGCCTGTTGAGGTGTTATTTCATGAGGTACAGATCTACTGCTCCGATATGATTTCCGAAGCGTCTTGATGCGGTGATGTATGGTATCTTTCGCCCGCCTCGGTAGCATGCGAGAGTGGGTTAAAAAGTAATGCCTCCTATTTTTTCTCTTTTAATTGCCAAGAAAATTGAATCCAATTTACATAGCTTGAAAGCTACAACATTGACGATTAATTTGTCACTATTAAGTATAATCTCCGTCCTTTTCCACAGTTTTGGCCCACCTTTTAACTAGGGCATGTATTTCAGTGTGGTAAAACACACGGTCTTGCTTCCTAAGCCATTGACACACGGACGCTTTCACAGCCTCCTCGTCTTCAAAATGAATCCCACGATGAGCTTCCTTTAGTGGCCCGAACAGATGGAAGTCTGATGGTACCAGGTCAGGGCTGTATGGGGTTGAGGTAAGACTTGCCATCCCAATTGCTCAATTTCTGCAGTGGTGTAACGTCTGGTGTGTGGTCTTGCATTGTCATGCAAATGAAGAACATCCGCCATAGTTTTTGTTGGGAGAACTCGGCGAAGACGCGCTTTCAGCTTTTTTGAGAGTTCTGACGTATTGGATAGAATTTATTGTGCATCCCTGCTCCAAAAAGTCAATCATAAGCACAACCTCTGCATCCCAAAACACTGTCACCATAACTTTCCCTGCCAACCGCTGAGTTTTGAATTTTTTTTTTCTTCGGTGACGTGTGATGCAATCTATTGTCTGTCTCTTTGTTTCAGGTTCAAAAAACTGAACTCACGTTTCGTCTCCGGTAACAATTTTTTCCAGATTGAAGCACTGCAAGTGTTCGGAGGCTACTGCTTTCCTTATTTCTTTGTTTTGGGCGATCAACGTTCTTGGTACCCAACGTGAACAAACTTTTGAGTAACCCAGTTGTTGAATAATCATCACACTGCCTTTACTGAGGGAGGTAATGCGATACAATTCACCTGTTGTTAACCGGCTATCACCACAAATGCCATCGACTCGCTGAATGTTGCATGGAGTCACTGCAGTCACCGGCCTGCCACTTCGCTTTTCATCTGCCAATGGTGTTTGCCCTTCAGCTTCGTTACAGGGACGAACCCATCGTCTAACAGTACTGACATCCGCGTTGCATCACCATACTCATTTTTTAGCCTTTCGTGGCGCTTCACCTTCCGCAGTCAAAAATTCAATCACAGAACGCTGTCTAATACGAATGTCGATGTCAGACGTTTTGCAAGAGGATGCAGTGCTGCCATCTGTTTACTTAAGAAGTTACTACTACAGGGGATTGGAGAAGGTTTGAGGAATTGCGCCAAATTCAAAGTTTTCACATAACTTACTTATAGAAAACAATAGGAGACATTACCTTTTGACCCACCCTCGTAGATGGTAGCCTGTCCGTCTCACGTTGAAGAGGTCCCGAGTTCGAATCTTGGTCAGGGTGAGTTACCTGATGAGATTTTCTCCGGAGTTTTCCCTTTTCTTGAAAGACGAATGTCGGGTAACTTTAAGCTCTATGGACCCTGTGAGCCTCATTTCACACATTCCATTCATCATCCGATATAACTTAACGTTGGAGTGTGTAAAATACAAAACAAAAGAAAAAACGGTATCTTTTGAGGCACTAAGTAATTATGAAAGCCTACGGTTATTTTTCTGTAGATCTTCTCGGAAAACTTGTCATGTATTCCCAATGTTCCATAATATAGGTCTTCCAGAACGTGGTGGATCGATACTGTTTTCGTCTCCATTGTTGAAACGTTGGAATCATTGTTGTGCCACACGCTCGCTAATGACATCTACTTTCACTTCACATATTCTTCGAGCTGCGACAGCGACTTTATAATCTTGTTTCCAGTAGTGTTTTGGTGGACTCTTAGTTCAAACTTTGTTATCTCCGTTTTGTGATTGTTTACTAACAACTGAAGACTGATACATGTTCGCAATGAATGCAACACTAGCCACGGCATCCTGTAAATAGCATTGCCAAACCAAAGGAACCCAATATATTTTGCAAGACCCCAAAATAAAAAATAAAAAACATTTCTTATGAGACAATCTAATATGAAGTATGGTTCTCTAATATCCAACGTTAGTAGTTTTCTCCTTCATGTGGGTATGTAGAGTGGAAAGGGTATAAAGGAAAAGTTTCTTACGTACGAAGGTTTCTGCATCCTTCAATAGAATCAGAATAAAGGTTATTCAGAAACTTTGACACCGTTTCAGTACTTAAACATCTGAAATGTTTGAAACAAATGCAACACAGTATCGATCGTCACTTTATAAACTCTGTCTTCTATCTATTGAAGTCTTGTATCATTGTATGTTCCTTGCAATGCAATAAAATGTAACTGGCTTTTGTTTTCATACTTTCTCGAGTGCCTCAACTGTTCAGGCTCTGTGCAGTAATCATATTAAAATCTTTGTTCTGTTATGACTCTAATGTGTTTGTTTTCAAGTAAAAATGTTTTGTAAATCCTTTTTTCCACTCATGCTGGGGTAGGCATATATTTTATCTTTACGAGTAATTAGAAATTGCATCTCAAGGGAAGTAAGTCAACTTACCTCCCTTCTTTTCCCTGCTATGAAGGACTGAATTTGTTGTAGGAAATTCATAAAATACTCATATTAGTTTATTTCTAGCCAAAGAAAAATTTCCAATAATAGAAACAACATTAAATACGAATGAAACAAATGTAACTTGGAAAACAATAACAGATGTGAGAGATTACCTCCCGAATTGGATAAATAGCTAATTGAAATAGAGTATTAATAGAAAAACATTATAATTATTAAATTCTATATTCATTTAACTTTTATATCATATGGATTATTTTAAGTTTTTTTGTAATATTGCAATTATTGCAGGAGGTTATATTTGACACAACTGTTTGGCCAATTTCAGGAATTAACTGTATTTCTTTGTTTACTTCAACACTTTCTTCAATATCAAGCATGTTCATATTGGCAACTACTATCTCATTAGTACTAGAACTACTATTGTCATTCATAATTACGCCCGCCTCGGTAGCGTGATGATAGAGTGTCTGCCTCACATCCAAGAGGTCCAGAGTTCGAATCTCGGTCAGGGTGAGTTACCTGGATAAGGTTTTTCCGGGGTTTTCCCTTATCCTGAAAGACGAATGTCGGGTAACTCTAAGCTCTACGGACCCTGGGCTCATTTGAGCATCATTTCGCCCATTCCATTCATCATCCGATATGATTTAACGTTGTAGGACGTAAAATTACAACAAAAAGAAAAAAATTCATAATTATACAGAAAATGAATATGTCGTCACACCCTATAAAAATCAACAACTGCTCTCCCATAGCAACAAACAATGTAATGACAAATAAAGCGAATGTCAATTATCAATTCGACTCATTAATTAATATAAATAAATAGGTATGATATAAAACTTAAATATAATTATACAGAAAATGAATATGTCGTCACACCCTATAAAAATCAACAACTGCTCTCCCATAGCAACAAACAATGTAATGACAAATAAAGCGAATGTCAATTATCAATTCGACTCATTAATTAATATAAATAAATAGGTATGATATAAAACTTAAATTATGTACCACTATCAAGTACATGGTAAGCATGAGTGGAAAAAATCGTATATGCAATTCGGGAGATAGGTAGAATGAACCAGCCTCGAACTCTGATGGTAAATTATATCTACCTCCTTCATAGCATAAATATTTCATCGTTAAGTAACTTATGAAGTGAAATTAGCCCTATCTCTATTCATAACTAAGTGGGTTTTACAATGGTAATCTATTTATCCAAATCGGTTGAGTGCTTTTTGAGATTACCTGTTTATATAACAAGTAAATTTTCTGTAATGTTAGAATGGATATGCAGATTGTGTTGTGTTGGCAAGGCAAATTAAAAATTGCCTTGAGTTTCTAGTATAGAACATGGAATGAGAAAGCAAACAAAACTATGGCATTGGGTTTAAGGAAAATGTGCACAAAGAGGTTTGTGTAAGATTATAGCCAACGAAAGTGAAAGGTAAAGTGGCATATTTTTATTATCGCTCTAGGACACTAATGCAACACATCGTAGTCTTTACATCAGCTTCACATTTACGTGAGTTGTCATGCTTTCCATTGGTCAACAACAAACAGCTGACCTCCAACACTTAATTACCACAAACACCTTTTTTATGAAGTTGTTTGCTAAAGACTTTCCTCTAAAGTAGCACTAGTTGGCAAAACTGTTTGTCACTGCAGATGGCTTTGTTAAATCCTATATTCAGCAAAACAAGCGAATCTACAGTGTTAAATAATGGTTTAGGTACAATATATATTCAAAATGTGTATCATTTAATATAAAAATGTGATACGTGGCTAACATGTGACTCTACTCAATTTTGTATAATTTTACCATTCCTATGAAAGCCTTTGTCCTGCGCCGTGTTGAAGCGGGCTAAGACACTATGCCTTGGTCCCTAACCACGGAAAGCGGCCTGGGTTCGATCCCACCCATGTGGTGGGGATTTTAGGTCCCGGGTATAGGACCGGTGCCCACTCAGCATCGTGAGGAAAGTGAGGAGCTTACGGTAGGTAAGCGACCCTGGTCATGAAACCCAACATTCCGGCTGGGGGATGCCAAGATGCTGACCACATCTCCTCCCCGTATCGGTTGGATGATTGCCCACCCCTGCCGTGCGTATGTGGGCGTGAGGCTGGCAGTCGGATTGGTAGGCCAAGGCTCTGCATAGGGCCGTCGAGCCACGGGTTAACCTTTTAACGAAAGCCTGTTCTGTCCTTTCATTGAGATAAATATTTATAATATTTATAGAACTGGGGTTTCCTTGAATATACAATAGGTGACGAGGAATACAATAGGCTAAACTATAGCCAAATCCTCCATACCCCTGCACTCGGTAGCATGTATAATTGTTTAGAGACGAACTTCCGAGACTTTTAAATATTTGAGTTTGCAATTATGATAATTTTTGTGTTGGCTCATGCTAAATAAGAAGCGAAATACTTAATACAAAATACTTCTGGGATACTTCTCTCTCTCTTTCTTTCTCTCTCAGACATCCAAAAAGGTTGCATATAGTTCGAAATAGATCTTGACTGCCTTTTCTGGGAATGGATAAATGCAACATTCCATACATTCTAGTGTACAAATGAAAAACAAAAGAATGAGAGAAGGAACATAAGTTAACATGCAGCGCTGAGTTGTGATTGTAGCTGATGTAATAAAAACACGTTTCTGCAATAGCCTGGCTCAATGACGCACTCTCGGCCACTACAATTATTACTCGACAGAGCGTTGATGTGTACCGACCTTCAGGTGACCAGCGCTGCCATCGTCTCTTATCGGGTCTTATCTAGTCGATTAGAACAGTAAAATATTAGTAAGTTGGTGTAGAGTAAGTTACGAAACACAAATAGAGCGATTGAAAGCTGCGTGTGTCTACATGATTTCTCGCGCCTGCCGGTATATGACACATTGTTGTCCAGAACACATGAATATATCTGAACAGAGTATACATACACTTGACTCAGCGTGTATGCGCGATAAACTGAGGTAAACATCTCTGTTATCCGAATTTTTCCCGATACGCTTTCAGGCTTTGCCATGTAGTATCTACAGAAGACTTGAGATAATACTGCGCAAGGAAATAATTGCCTTTTTCTTCATCTAAAGCGTAGTTCACGTTTCGCACGACAAACTCAGGACACGATGATGCCTTCCAGGTGTTCCGTCGACTAGCTTCTATAAATATTTTGCTTTACAAGTGTACGACAGCAATAACCACAAAAACGAGGAAAGTGTGTAAATATTTTGAAGGAAACAGAACTACTGTGACTTTCAAATGGAACAATGTTTATCCTTGAGTGCTACTATGCCAGGAACCAATCGGAGTCCTGTGGTTTGCTCAGTTTTTCCTCTTTAAGTTGGGTGTGACGAGTGCCGAGTGAATCCATCTCTAATAAATACTATTTGCGCTAAGACAGAAATTAAAATTTTTCAGAAAGTGATCCACGAGGAAGGCAGGGACTAATGTTTCTAACATAGCCGTAAAACCCCCTTATTTTTAGCTCAAATAGTTCTCATAATAGAAATAACTAAAATACCAATATATTTTGACAATGCATCGCGACGTAAGCAATGTAAAGAACATCATTATCATTTGGTATATATTTACGTATATGTGTATTTGTAATTATTCAGAAATGAAATGTAATCTATTGACATGATGCACTAAAAGAATTACTTTGAACAAGTCAAGGAGTTATTAAATTCGAGAGTTCAAATCAGTAGTATTCAGTTGTTCTTCTATTTACAAAATATGAAAAAAAAAAAATGTATCGGCTGGTTCAGCTTGCAAATGAAATGGTACACGAGGTAATCCACCTTCCCCTTACTAGTACCAATACAATCCAAGTAAATCAGTATGGGCTCAAATAAAACAAGGGGCAGCAAATAAAACAATTCTTTTAAACTAACTTTGAACGACTTATTAACAAAGAAATTGACAATGTAACTACTGCGTGAGACATGCAGCAAACTACAAGAAGACAACTTTTAGAAAAAAAATGGCTCTGACGAGATAATATAGCATATAACCATAAATCTGTGAGACTCAGACGATGAAGACAGTGACAATCCCCGAATTGTTTTAGACGTGACATTGGCAACTAGCACCTAGGAAGGAAGCTTTAGTAGAATTAGGAAAGACAAAAAGAAATGCAATAATAATGGAAAGAATAATAACATATTGGTATAGGTATTTGGTTAAAAAAGAAGGAGAAATTATGAAATTATGCATGAGACATGGGAGTAATGGGAGATATATGGATATTAGAGGAAAGGAATTCATGCGATGTGGGTAAATTGGTAAAATGGAGAATAGAAGATATAGAAATACAGGAAATATGGGGAAGTCTAGAAAATATGAAATCATTACAATTTTACAAGAAAATAAAAAGAATTGGGAATGAGAAGCATATGTAGATTTTTGCCATAGGCAAGAGAGAGAAGGATGCATGGATGAGAACTGGAATAATATTTATAAGAGGGAGAAGAGGTAGGAAAAAGGGAATTTGTGAATTGTGTGGGGGAAAAGAAAGCATAGAACACTATGTAACAGAATGCGAGGAGGTTGCAGTGTGGAAAAAAAGGGTTTGGGAAGAAAAATGGGAGAAAGTAGAGAAGAGGATAGTAGCTATAAAGATGTTAGCGCGCAGGGAGGAAAAGAAGGTAAGAAGTATAGGTGAGTTCTTGCAGAAAGTAAAAGAAAAATGGGCCAGAAATGTAAAAAAATTTAAGAAAGGAAGAGGAGGGGGAAGAAAGAGATTAATTAAGTAATCAAGGAGGTATGGAGGTTAAGAGCTACCTGGCAGAGCAAAAGACCAGGGTGTCATGTAAGCCAAGGTAGCAAAAAGGTAAAGACAAATAAATGTAGCCAGAAGTTGTAAATTGTAAAATTTTGGAATATGCACAATAAATATATATCATATCATTGACAAATACAGTGCGATCCATATAAAGCTGAACCATTTCAATAGGCCATAATTTTGAACCAATAATAGGACACGCATGCAACTTTAGGAAAATATAATACACAATTGTGAGATAAATTACACTATTTACGTCTCAGAGAAAATGTTGGAAATGTAAACATAAATATGTACTAAACATATTTAGAGTACTAGGCTCACCGGATATTTTCTTGTGGGGTTATCAAAAAATAGAGTGTACAAGAATAGGCTACGGACAACTGATGTTAGGTCAGAGGATCTGGGGGGCCACAGACCTTTTGATTGTCCTCCACCAGCATCTATACGCTTGCATTTTGCATACTACAAAATTCAGGTGACGTAAAAGGAACAGTACAACATTATGCTTTTGTTTAACCTTCTGAAACTTAACGGAAAGTTGCATCAATGAAGATGGAGTACTTTCTTTTTGGGAGGTTCAAAGGAGCCCAGTTCTTTGCGTTACAGTTCTGCTACTACTGAACTCAACATCAACACAGCTATTGTGATTGTCCGATTGACCTACAGATTATTGCTGCTAATACCACATGTTTGAGGACTGGCAAATATTTATGAGCCCTTGTATTTACAACACTACTCGAATTTTTAAGTTTTGAGTGGTGCCCTTGAACAAGGCTCTCTTCTTTTTTTCCTTTCTTTCTTTCTTTCTTGCTTGCTTTCTTCCCCAAGTAGAGCAAAAATCCATTTATGGACTGACCCCGACTGAGCTGGGATGGCACAGCCGGGAGTGTGAGCTTCACCCGAAGGTACTACGCACTAAAACACCTCCACCGGAGAGTAGTCAGGAGAGGAATTACAGCATGCCGCTATAATGCACCTGCGGATTCATGGAGAAGGTGTGCAGGTTGACCGTATGGCCTAACCGAGGTGAGAGTAGTTGCCAGGACATAAGCATGGCCGAAGCCCTGAATATGCCCTCGCGGATTCGAGGTGAGGAATGTAGTGGGGTGTAGTGTCTTTTCCAATAGGAAACACTGTCTTAACCTAGAAGTTGCGTCCCCAACGCCAGAGAAGATAGTCGTGTGTGAGTTTATACTGCTTTATTTGCCTTGGCTTTTAATTCTTAACTAATGGTCTGTCCACCCCATAGCGGGTAGAACGTGTCATTAATGCTAGTGGTGGGCGCTAGGAAAGCGTTAGTCATGCATTATTTTTATAAGTAAAATTAGAGTTAAAGGTAAAATGGCAGTTCCTGTATTCGCACCTGATTGCGATGGTCAATGGTTACTAGTTGTAAGATTGTTAGATCTGCGCATAAGCTGCGTCTGGTTTGAGGTGAATTCTAAGTTGAGTGATAGATCAAAGCCATTACTTCTAGTGCCAATGTCGTGTAAGTGTAGGGGGAAGGGGTATGCCCCCCACCAGAGCCGCCTTGACTAAGAGCACGTACTTTGTGTACTGCCAAATGTCAGGTTGTGGTATATAGTCATGGGTAATCTTAATACTTCTATGGAAGTCTTCGAGAGTGTTTAGATACTCTTGGATGTCTATTTCTGGGTCTCCCATCCCGATGGTCCTGTCAAAAATGGACAGTGGTCTTTTATGTTTATTGTATTCGGTTTCGTATGTGCCCACCAAGGCGCGTGGAGGCACTTACCGGTGCGTTACCACGGTTGATGTCCTCTGTTCCCAAATTTCCTACGCGTGCGGAAAACAAGGCAGACCGTCAGCACTCGAAGATCACTTCAATTGCAACTGGAACAAAATATCATATAAGTGGAATGTTCCTTGTGAATATATACCCAAAAATTAAGATAAGGACTCAAATGTATGACTCAAATATGAACATTTTCAAAAAATCACTTTTTTCCTCTTTTTAGTCTATAAAATAGTGTAAGCCTTCCTGAATCCAAAGAATGGTTAGATGGCCTCCTCAAGGCACTTTTAAATGCTCTAATCGGGTTTGAAAGACGTGAATGCTAGTGTTAGATATGAATTCCAATTCTTCATATATATGTGGGTGTGTGTGTGTGTGTGTGTGTGTGTGTGTGTGTGTGTGTGTGTGTGTGTGTGTGTGTGTGTGTAATTTACGTCCTTTAACTTTTTAAGTGATTTCGGACGAAGAATGGAATGGGTGAAATGATGCCCCAGGGTCCACGGAGCTTAGAGTTACCCAACATTCGTATCTTTTAGGATAAGGGAAAACCCTCGAAAAAACCTTATCCAGGTAACTCACCCTGACCGAGATTCGAACTCGGGACCTCCTGAACGTGAGGCAGACATACTACCATCTTGTTTTCTCGCTACTGAAAATTTCAAAATTTTTCATCATTTAAAATGTTCCTTACGTCACAGTTTTAGTGTTAGACTAATGAGACTTGCTACACACGTTCATAGAGACACAGTCAATAGAAATTACCCTGGATGTTATTGTGAGATGCATTTATGCACACTTTCTTTACTTTAAACACAAAAATTTCAAATTTTGGGCAAAAGCTCCGTATTCATAGCTTTAAAAGTTTCTGGAGCCTAAAGTTACTGAGAAACAGAGAAACTTAGGACAAATACAAAACATGGATGTGTTGGGAACCTTTTGCTAAAATTTTAGACCAAAATATAAGTTATATTTTCTCAAGGAACTTTTTAGGTGACATAACCAAAAATAAATACATTTGACCATATTTTCCAAACTATCAAAGTAAAACTGACAAAATTTGGGCTGTGTCATATTTGCACTAAGTTACATCTGTGGTATAAATCTTAATAAGTTAGCTTTATTAGTTCAGGATTTCAAATTTTCAGCCTTAGGTATTCATAAATAAAAACCTAAGAGATATACTTTGTACTGCCATTTAGTGAAGAACCAAAATAAAAGAAGAGAACAAATTTGACGCTAGTTTCACATAAATTTCTCTACCCATTGTTGTTTATTTTAACCAGTTAATTTAGATTTGATTATATATTTCCTTACCCATGCTATACACAAATCCTAACATTCTATATTTTTTAAAGGAAACTAAAGATTCTCAGTACTTCGAAAAATAACAATCGAATAAAAACGAGTATTTAAAAAGTGGCTAAAGCCACAAAACATTTGTTTTAAATAAGCGGTGTCATTTAAAGATATATACGAGAAGCTCCAAGGCTGTAAGATCATTCTTACGAGATGATGCTCGCCTAAACATAATAAATGCAACAAAGTGGTAATATTTGCGTGTAATGACATGCTATTAGAAGAAATTTACAGTTGTAAATTGCTGGCCCTCAAGTAGACAGATTGGGAAACTCACATAAACTAAGTTCTATTGATACATTTACAAACATTTCTTAAACAAAAGAAGGTTATAAAATTATTTAAACGCTCACAGCAGACGTTCATGCAAAGATCTTATAGAAGATTGAAGATATTAACCCTTAGTTGTATTATGTATTCTGTATCCTAAAATTCTGTATATGCAATTGGACCTTATTCATAACAAACAACGAAGTAAATAGTAGACAAACGTGTATCATTCATCATCCAAGCGCTAATCTTTCTTTTTTCCAGAAAGTTGTGTATAATGAAACCATCAAAGTATTTGATAACTTCAGTACTTTTAAAACTGCTGCTAGATGATACCTATGAGCAAAATCATTTTATTCTGTACATTTCATTTTGAATGACAAATTATCCTGATAACGCTCTAAGTAGAGTGTAGTTGTTTTAATGACAAATCACTGCCAATTTACCTTTCAATTTACCTAATTTACCCTGAACATTTCCTGATTTTCTTTTACTGTCGTTCGCATTGTGCTTTATATGTAGCAAAGCTCTAAGCATCGACAATTGAGTATATTTATTAAAAGTCACAAGAAACAAAATTAAAGTGCCAAAATATCCGTTCACAATCGCCTGCTTTACTGTAGAAGTTCACAGTGCTAGTATACTGTAGGTCAGAGGAAGACAGCTTCCAGAGCTGTGACGTATTTCAGCCTGGAGCGAGGTCTGCAGTGCGTGTGACGTGAGGCAAGAGCCATGTAGTACCAAGTTGCCTATATAAATGGCGTTATGAGTAGAGTATCTGAGGGTTCAGTCAGGTGTATCGCACTCGATGACACCAATGTATCTGCCACGTACCTAATGGAACGCTTCATTGAAGGACAAATATACGCACAAGAAAGATTTGGCTGATTTTTACAAGAATGTCTCCCAAATCAAATTTCCGAGGTTGAATTCACTTGCCGCACAGACATTGTGTATATCTGGCTCGACATACGCGTGCGAACAATTTTTTTTTTCTGTTATGAAATTAGCTAAGTCCAAACCCCGAAGTACCTTGTCGGTTCACAGTCTAACATCTAGTCTTCGATTACAAATTTCCCAGATATTACGTCCTGACACTGATAAACTAGTTAAAGAAAAACGAAATAGAAAGTGTCTGAAAATATCCAAGTAATTTTGTTCTAAATGGGTCTCCTCTAATTTGCAGAGAAAATTACTTTAGATTTTATTGTATTTACTTTATATACTTTCTTATAGCACAGAGCTAAAATTTAATTGGAAAAGAATTGTTGTTTCACACTAAACGTGTGTAGGATGCACTAGAAAAGGGTAGAAACAGACTGAAAAATTCAATGCCATAGCCGGAATTTGAATCACGGTTCTTCTGGTCTCCGTCCAGCCGCTCCAACCTTGAGCTACTATGGCCAACGTGCCAACATGACATTAAATTCTCCAACTGACTCGTGTTTTTTCCCGGTAAACCGCTAGGAGTTCTCATAAACATATGAGACAACTACCTTAATGACGACTTACTATGCTGTAAGTACTTTAAGGCCCGGGTTTTATAGTTCGGACCGCTATTAGGTACAATTAATGGAAATTAATTGTTCTTTCACACTAGCCGTGTGTAGGACGTACTATGAAAGGGTAGAGTCAGATTGAAAAATTCAATGCCATAGCCGGGATTTGAACCACGGATCTTCTGGTATCCCAGAAGATTTTCTCATAGCACAGAGTTAAAATGTAACTGTTTATAAACTGTGACCAACTGTGTAATTAAAGCAGTCAGCATTAATATTACAACACCCAAGATGTAAGTTGTACATATTATTAATGCCTGTCTTTCCTAAGCTGTCGGAACCGCAACATATCAAACTGTTTCCTTCCTCTTGGGCAGCAGAAATCAGCGTGGTGACGTCACAGGCTAACCTGTCTTTCGTTCGGTGGCTTATTTGGAGGTTAGAACTGACGGAGCTGACGTCACATCGCCACTACTGTCTTCCCCTCTATAGGTGGCCATTCGGTCTCTTACTTTACCGTCAGGAAACTCCAGGGCCGGAGCCTACAGCGGTCTAGCTATATGGAAGTTCATTATCACTTGTAATTATGAACGTCATATAGTCGGATTTTTCTAGAAGAATCAGACATGCCAAACCTCAGCTTGGCGCGGTAGAAACGTATGATGACATTTTCAAGAATTGTTACTTCAGAAATACGTGTAAACGTTCGACATACCGCGATAATGAATTAAAAACAAAATCAAAGTCGATAACCTTCTCGCCTCAATCCATTAAACTGTCAAAGTCGATTATTAATAGTACATTCACTTTTCGGAGATATCGATTAGCGAATTGGTTGCGAAAGAGTTATGTTTGGCAAGATTTATTCAGAGAATATAAATCATTATGGAGTGATGGGATAGAGTTTAGCTGCTGCCCCTCGTAAATTATCCGGCAGATGGCTTTACGTCCTTCCTTTGTTTTTACAGTAGTTGCATCATAGCTTTCAGTTTATAAATAACGTTAATGGTTTTTCCCTCTTCTGAGTTATAGCATTTTAATAAACCCTATGTGCTATAAATACAACTTTGCATAAAAACAACTCACTATGAAAAATTGAAGGTAAAAGATTTCTAAATAAATAACAGAGGATCTTAAAATATTTTCCCAACACTTACTTGTAAAGCTGCTCTTTAATTTGTAACCGCTGTTTTTGGTTTTAGCCCTGAGAAATGAAAATTTTTATGTGGTTAAAAAGGATTAGCTTAAAATGGCGTTTATGTGTGAGAAAGAAATGTATTTGAATATTGGCTATGAATGGGTAAATTATGTAAATGAGATTATGTAAATTTAAGGAAATGTGGTGCAACGATTGGTATTGACCAATCAGAACGAGCGTTCTTTATGGTGACGTAGGACAGAATATCAATAATCATGGTAAGAAGGATTTAAATCGGCCACTTGATCCTGGAATGTCAGAAGTGAAGGACGTAAAATGTGATACTTTGTGTGTGTTGGAAGTATTTCTTAGTGAAAGACGTATTGTATTTTATTCTATTGTATTGTATTTATTTCATCATTTTGAACATAATACATATGTTATAGGACTCGTCAGTTCAAGATACAAAGATAAATATAAAAAGTTACATAAGACTAAAAACTGTAACAGATACAGGATCCAACAAAGGTCTAAAGTAGAAAAAGCAAATAAATATTTCCAAAAGATTGTTGGTTACAATTTCTGATATAGTCAATTTTTCATCATTAATACTACTTGTACATAGTCAATTACAGCATTAGAAACTAATTCGACACATGATCCCTTAATCAGCTTAATCAATTTATCACTTTCAAGTATATTTAAAGCTGCAATGTCATAATTCATTTAAGTTATATAAACATTTATTTATAAGTAAAGCCATTAACTTCCATTTAAACTGTTGTTTTGAGATGCTAGCTATTGATTTAATATCAGATGGCAGTTTATTGTAAAACTTAATTCCTAGTATATGTAGATCCTCTTGAGAGACAGTTTTAATTGTACTATCTCTATAGTAATTCATATTGGTTCTGTAATGTTCATGTACCTGATTGTTTTTAACTGGATCACACTTGTCCACAATAAACATTATAGCTGTATAAGCATACAGAGAGTAGATGGTGATTATTATTTTTATTTATAAAGGTATCCTGCAGGATTCTCTTGCTTTTAGATTATACATGACCCTAACACACTTTTTTGGTAAATAAGCAGTTTATTCATGTGTGTTTTTCTGCTAAACCCCATATTTCTATTCCATAGATTAGATATGGATAGATACATCCATAGTATATTAATTTTAGGATATTTATATTGTTGTACTTGCTAAAATATCTTAAGAGATATAATGATTTACTAATTTTTCCGCATATGTTTTCAATATGATCAGCCCAAGTTAGTCGAATATCTAACACAATATCCAAAAAAATTTTGTGTTTTCACTTCTGACACAATGTCACTCTGTACTTTTAGATTTATATTACCATCATATTTTTTTAGCAAGTTGAAGTGCATCATATTGGTCTTTTGCATATTACATTGTAGTTTGACAGATTGAAAATAGTCCAGCAATTCAAAGGTAGTGTTGTTTAGAGTGATGTTCAGCCCTTCTATTGATTTATTCCAGAATATGGCTGTTGTATCATCTAAATAGGCTGTAACAGTAGTCTTTGGTGGGATTTTTATGTGAATAATATATAAAATAAATGATAATGGATCCAATACAGAGTCTTGTGGTACACCAAATTTAACAGTATCCAATTCTGATTTTACCTTTCTTATGTATTTCCCCTTTTTATGTGCTATCTCTGTTAAAATTTTTCTGCCCACCAGGTAGCAGTAAATTAGATCAAGGGGAAGACTCCTTATGCCGTAGCTCTCAAGTTTGCTAATTAAAATATGGTGGTCAACACTGTCGAACGCTTTAGATAAATCAAAAAATAAGGTGCTAACCTTCTCATTGCTTTCCAGTTTCCCAATTATTTCATGTATGCATTGATTAATGCCTGAAATCGTAAATCGGCCCTTCCTAAAGCCATGTTGAAAGTTTTTTAGTACATTATATTTGCTTAAATATTTGTCTAATCTTATCAATAAAATGCTTTCAAACAGTTTAGCCACTTCAGATAACAAATTTATTGGTCTATAATTATTCCTCTGTTGTTCATTCCCTTTTTTGAATATTGGCCGAATAATCCCTAATACTTCTGGAAATTTGCCCTGTTCTATTGAGTAATTAATTAAGAGAGAGAGTGGCTTTACTATAACATTTTTACACCTTTTTAATAGTAAAGGACTGATTTCATCCCACCCACTTGTTCCATTTGGTAAGCTATTGATTAATTTAATTATTTTGTCTTCCGATGTTGGCCCAAGCAAAAAGGTAGAGTTAATCAAAGTGTCTGTGAATACAATTTGTTCATCAGCGATAAGAGGAGTGTTCTAATTAAAATATAATTAAAATATTGAATAATATTAAATTGAAAATAATTCAATTATTTCGCAATTGTGTGAAAACTTAACTTTCTCGCTCTGTACCACACCCTGGATCCAAAGTTCCCAGGTTCTACAGACTTGAGCTACGCCTGAGAACATCCAGTACTTCCAGAATTATCACCTTTCCTTTTCTCCACATACCAATATGTAACATACTGTTACATAAAGCACCACTTCATGGGACTCTATAATTCATCGTCCCATGGCTTCATCATCAGAATTCCTCATCTCTCCATCGCATATGTAATATTACGTTACAAATTGTATAAAATAGCCCCCTAAACTAACTAAGAATGAAAAAAGTTTCACTTTAGCCGCTGTACAATCACTAGGCCTACATTTAAAGTACAATATTTATTGTAGTTTTAACATTCAGTAATGAAATGTAAATCTATAACTACAGCTAAAACTTCTATTTATACTTGCAATAAAACTCCATTAATAGTAATTTATTATACAAGTGCACAAACAGAGAGTTTGTGTGTCGAAAATGCTTATCTTATACGAAGGTGCTCTGAACAGTTTCAGACCTCAACATGAAGATGGCAGCAATCTAAATAAAAGCTAGTGCGATTCGTTATTCATCTGTTGACAATTACTCACCAAGGTTTCAGCCTTTCTAGATGCTCAGTTGTTATTTAACAGCCGTTTGAGTGAGTTGATGTGAGTGTTTTTATAAAAATGGACAAAATCGAGTATCGAAATGTCATTAAATATTTGCTTTTGAAAGGCAATACGCCTGCGCAAATCAAAGATGAGTTGGATTCTCTATATGGGGACTCTGCACCATAATTTACAACAGTAACATTTTGGGTAGCTGAATTTAAACGTAAGAGCTTGGGAGACGATGAACGTTCGGGATGTCCAAAAACTGCAACTACAGACATAAACTTCACCAAATGGTGCTAAACGGCCGCCGAATTAAAGTGAGAGAGATAGCAGAGGCCTTTACTTATATATATTTACGTCCTCCAACGTTAAGTCATATCGGGCGGTGAACGAAATGGGTGAAATGATGCTCAATTGAGTCCGGGGTCCATTGAGCTTACAGTTACCCGAAATTCGTCTACCAGAATAAGGTAAATCCCCGGAAAAAGCTTTATCTAGGTAACTCACCCTGACCGAGATTCGAACTCGGGACCTCTTGAACGTGAAGCAGACACGTTACCATCTACCCTACCGAGGCGAGCTAGCAGAGGCTATGAACATATCAAAAGAACGTGTTTGTCACATATTGAATCAATATTTAGACATAAGAAAGTTATCAGCGCGTTGGGTGCCGCGTTTGCTCACGTTAGATCAAAAACGTGTTTGAGTGAACATTTCCAACGCTCTGTTGGCGCAGTTTAGCTGCAATAAATCCGAGTTTTGGCGCCAATTAATTAGTGTAGATGAAACTTGGATACCCATTATACGCCCGAAACAAAAATATAGTCCAAACAGTGGACTGCAAATGGACAACCGGCTCCAAAAAAGCAAATACGTTTTTTTTTTTTTTTTTTTTTTTGGCTGGGAAAGAGATGACGACTTTTTTTGATGGGGGGTAGTCATGGCGCTATTTTAATAGATTATCCTAACAAGAAAGAACCATTAAATGAGCATACTCCGCATCATTACTTGACAAGCTGAAGGCAGATCTTGCGGTAAAACTGCCACATTTGCAGAGAAAGAAAATCCTGTTTCACCAAGACAACGCACCGTCTCACACCTCAGTGGTTTGCAATGGCGAAAATCCACGAATTACGGTTTGAACTGCTTGACCATCCGCCTTACTCAGCAGATCTAGCCCCAAGCGACTTCTTTTTGTTCCCTCATCTGAAAATTGCGCTCGGAGGAGAGAGATTTTCATCAGATGAAGAGGTAATCACCTTCGTGAACAATTATTTTGCTGGGGAAAACGCCGAGTACTATGTGGACGGGTTACAGAAATGGGAGCATCGCTGGGAGAAGTGTGTAGAGCTACAAGGAGACTATGTTGAAAAATGAAAAAAATAAAAAAAAAAAGATCTGAAAAAAGTCTTGCATCCTTATTAGATCGAAAACTTTCCAGATCACTTATGTACATACACAATTTGTGTATGATATAAATGTGTTTTTTTAACCAGACCTATATTTCTGTGCAGTAAGATTTTGTGTATCTCTTATGGTTTGCCAGTTATACAAAAGCCATCCTGGAAAGCTTAAGAGTTGCATTTTATTTTTCATGACGATATCTTGGATATAGGATTTTATAATCAAAATTTTCAGACAGGTTTATGAGAAAGTGAAAATTTTAGATAATTTTTCCATATACTGGTTAGTTTAGGATGGGGTATTTTCTTAAAAAATTTTATGCAGCATCCTAAGAAGATGCTGAACTTTTAACTGCCAATCACATCAAAGTTTTAGGTGGAATGCAATATCTATAATTGCTACCTATTATGTACGTGTTAGATAAAGTAAAAATATTATTTATTTTTGACATAGTTTCAAAGACATTTAACAGTGCATTATACTATTCTGACTTTGTGGGTTCATAAAATTAATAAATTTAAAATGATATTTCAGTAAAAACACACTTTGTACATGCCTTACAGGCTCTAAAAATGACGTGCATTACACAAACGCAGTCCTTCGTTGCTTCACCACACGTAAACAAACGAAATAATTCACTTGCGGTACACTTCAAATAGCTGTACACACAATTAACAGCTCAGCTCGCAACTGACACCACTTTGACAGCCACGGCGCTTTTATATCTCCAGTCACTGTTTCTAAAATTTAGCGGAACGCTCGGTAAAAGTCGAGGCGGCATCAGAAAAGATGAAACTTCCAGACATCTATCTGTCTCTTTCTCTCCTGCCCGCGCGCGCGCCCTCAGCAGCACAACAATGCCTGCCAACACTATAAACCTTGTAACAGTAGTTTTGGGTTATGTTCAGAAAAATTATGAAAAGTTTATAAATTTATAAAAAATGATTATGTAAATATATTTGGTAATTTAAATAAGAAAAACTATATTTAATTGTGCGATTGGCCGCAGTAGTAATTGTATGACGTAATATGACGTAATGTTGTGACGTGGCATTAAATCCGCCAATCACAAAATTAAGAGAGGAGTAATGATAGTTACGAAAAATTAATAATCTTGGTAGAGAGAGATGTTTTGTAATGGTGAGTGTGAGGAATAGTGGTACAAGATCAAGAACATTTAAGTAATAGTTTGAATCTGTTTAAATATAACAAAGCAAGAATTTATCGATATGTTGGAAGTGACTGGGAAAGAAGTTTAAGCAAAATGTAATCTAAATAATACAATTAAATAGTTACAGAATTTGACTTCTCCGAAACTTTATTCCGAACCACGGCTTGAAACTAAGATTCTCATGAATCTTATTTAATCAAGCACAATCATCAAGAAATAAATCAAAATATAACGAATTTGTTATTTCTGGCTTCTCGACGTGGATCTTCGAAAAGTCAACGTGCATCCCATCTCAAATATAAAAATCCCGTACCAAATTGCGCCCGCATGTGTGGATTAAGATGGAGACAAATTAACGACGAATAGTCCCAAATTCCTGTCCCAACCTGATGATCTTACCTGGCAAAACTACAATTAGAGTATATTTCATATAATTTTATGTAGTTGATTTTTAAATTTATTATCAGCTTCTTCTCTGGCCTTATTCACTAAAATAGTCAAACCATATCTAATGCGAGCTTGTATTATGCCCTGGAGTGTAGAAAACTAGTTAAAAATAAAATTTCTTTACAAATAAGAGGGATGCAGAATGTTTGTCTAAGTTCTCTACAGTATCGCCATTATGACCAGTTACATATAGAATGACTTGCGAATCTACCTCGAACATGCTCTTGACGTGTTTGTCCAACGTGTTTTCCCAGCATCTTTGAACCATGTAATCTCAATGGAGTGGCATATAATAATTAATCTATTCAAGGACCAGAAGATAGCCTCTGGGCCCATGATGTTGTAGTTTGTAAGGTAATCCTTTCTGTACCTCAATATTATGCGCATTTTCAAGACATAGGATATTTGACTACGTCTTTCATGTGTAGTCAAAGCGAAACAGTTTCTGAATTTAAAGGAGTAATAACTTCCCTCCGCTGTCTCTGAACTAGCAGCAGTGTTCATTCCACATACAGAACTTTTCGTATTATCTACGTGAATGGTCGTATTTTCTCTTCGGTCAGGGAATGTGACACTGGTACATACCTCGCTACCTCTGACTTTACTAGAGGAACCTCGAGCCGAACATTCCAGCCACTCCCGTAGGGGAGTTGCTCGGATTGGGTTGGGCTCGAGAAGAGAGGAGAAAGTATTGTGCGTCCAACATAGAAATCCTGTCCCAAATTGCACAGGAATGGCTGATGAAGACGAAGATAAATTATAACGACGAATAGACGCAACTTCCTGTTACAAACTGTAAATTTTCTTTAATACGTTTGTGTCTGGAAGACAGTATCACTCAGAAAATGACGTGTACGATGTTGCTGTGGCAAGTATTTGTCGCATTATACATCGTTTTGTAAAGGTTATGGTGTCCCAAGTTGTCCATTGACCTGAATATATTGTGACTTTGTGGGTTCGTGGAATAAAAAGTCCAATTACACCACTCAACAATGTTCTTTATTTCTACCGACTTACAGTTTAACACTTGCCAATTACACAAAATTACTTGCTGCACACAGTTACAATTTACCAGTTCGTCCGTTACAACTTCACTTGTACTCGCGATTACATAAACTCCGATGCACGCACAGTCTTCTCATTCACAATCCTTTCGTTCATTAACACGTCACTGACTAACTCTTCTTACACCAAGAACTGTCCTCATTCACTAACCAACTGATTGACCAACTCAAACCAACAACTGACTGGCTACACCAAAACCAACTCAACAACTGACCCACACTGTCTGTCTGTAACCCTCTTTATAGGAATATCGCCGGTTTCTGGTGTTTACACGATTGTTCTGGTAACAGAAAGATCGAGAACCAGGTGGAAGGAAAACAGACGCACAGTTATGTTTCTTTCCGACCGCTGGCTGTCACCACTATAAGACAAACGAGGGAAAGGCGTGGCTAACCGAGCCTCCCCTGTCTTCCGTTGCCAGCTGCTCACAGGGTGTTTCAGCGCTCCCCGTTACAATATTTATGATGTGATAAAATTTGTCAATTTTGCAAGGATGCCAAAGGTCAAAGGTTTGATGGCGCCTTTATGAAGATGGATGCCACTAAAGAGCATGAAGTGGCTATTGTAGTAGCCACTCCATAAAATGCGTGTAGCATGTGGAACTGGCCTAATTACATAGATCTTTTCACAAGTCAGCCAAATCAGAACAATTAACGTTTTCTTTTTAACACCGAAACATATTGCACCTTGTGGTTTGAAGTCGTCAAGCTTCGGACGAAAGATATCGGAAAGATATCTTTTACAGTAGTAAACGATCCTCGAATCACTTAAAACCTTAACTACAATAAAGACAATGTATAATTACATCCCCCGAATTTCGTGTCACTCCATTTCATCTCCATTATTATTTCATATCATCTCTCAGGGTATTCAGGGTAGAAGTGTCGGCGGGTGTCTCGGCGGTGCATGGCAGTATGATATGCTCTGAGGTACAGTACGGACGATAGTTTTGTGCCGGTGGAGACAGTGTGCTCAGTCGTTTAGAATCCAGTTGCTGAGCCTACACTCTCGGTCATGCGCAGTACACTGAAATGACCAGTATCGTGGAGAGGTTTGACCGGGTAACTTCTAACGCTTCGGTTGCCGTCACGTTAAGATTTAAAAGTTTTAGAAATTGTGATTCTGAATTGCACTGGTGATTAGAGTTTTGTCTGTGTGTATTTGTGTGCGTTTATATATTTTCTTATTTAGATTAAAATGCCCCCTATTCAAAGCAAACTTTGTAGAAAAACACTTCGCACCCAAACCACGAAGTTATTAATTATGTCAATCTACTCTGAAACAGGAAGCAGTTTCTGGCGATATGCTAATAAAATGCAACGGAGGGTGTATGCAGCAACAAACGTATCTGAGAGAAAATTTCGTAAAATAATTAAAGAAGGGGAGAAAAGTGAGGCAGTAGGAACCTCTTTGAAACATCTGGAAAGTACATCGTGTACCGGAAACAATCACTGTCAATGATGATTTTGATAGCTGTGTAATTCGCCACACAATTTATAATTTGTATATTCAGGAGAAAACTGTACCGACTGTCAAAACTTCGGACTCCTGAAACATCAAGATTCCATTAACTTTAAAGGGGGAAGCACTAGTTCAAAGGCTGTTTTATGTGGCATAAGTTTCAAGTGGAAGAAAACGAGGAACAACAAGGTCTTGTTATAGGAAAGGTATATGAGGAATTGGCGCGAGTCATATTTACGTGACTAAGGAAGGTCGGTTATCTATGAAGATGAAACATATCTTCATACGAGAATCGGCTAACTCACTTCCATGCGCTACAAGCCACAGAGTCATCACACCAGATTTTTATTTTCCTGTAAATTAAAACATTTGTGAAAGCTAAGAATCAAAACAGTAAAGATCTGTTGCTTCCCAGCGGCTAAGATGACAAAGTGCTCATCTTAAGGTATGCATTTTAGTAAAGACGAATCTGTGAAATATGGCCTTGCTGCATTGTATATCATCTTCTAGCGCTAGCAGAAGATGCAAGTGATGTTTGGTGATAGACTCTCTCCAGTGCGCGAAGACTGTAGGTCACCGGCACAGAACTATCGTCGCTACTGTAACCTACTTCCTCCTCCGGTAGGTCGGTTGCCGGTCTCCGCTCCTCTGCTTGGACCAATTCGGGGCCGTCAGCCAGGGATCTTTACAGCACGGATCGCCTGCCTGGGACCTCTATGGATCGGCTGCTGGGCTCGTTGCTCTCCCACTGTAGGGGAGCAAGTTCTTTGTCCTGGTCTGTCAAAGGAAGTCTCTATCCAAGTAAACTGTAGGGACCCTGTCCTCTGTACTGTCGCGGCTCCTTGGGTCGGCCGCCCTCTGTCTCCTTCGCCTCATCCTTCCTCCCGGGGGGTCCCCACTTGGGGACATAGGAACAATGGGCCCAGCATAGTGACCTACGTACCGAATCCCCTCTCTAATGAAATCCCAATCCTAAGGAAAACTGTGATATAAGTAATTGTAACCAAATATAGTTAATAAAAACCCATTTGCATTAAAACAGTCGGTAATAAATCCTACATGCAGGTTAATCGTGGTAAATATCGAAGTTAGGTATTACAACAACAAATACACTTGTGGGTGGCATTGTTATTTAATATTTGATACCTATTTGCACAAATATTATACAAAAGTCTATTACAATTACAATATTTCACTATAAGTATAAATATTGTGACTTTGTAGGTCCGTGAAATTAAAAGTTCAGTTGCACAAACTCAAAATGTTATTTATTTCCACCGAATTACAGTTGGTTCAGTTACAAATCACAGCAGGATCACGTATCACACACAATTACGTAACACTCCAAAATTACGTACAATTCTCTCTAGAGCTGACTAAAAACTCCTCTGATACACGTACGCAGTCTTCCAGCCCGTTCGCTAGCACTGCGCTCTTCACGGCTGCTCGCCAAGAACTCTGCCTGACTCGTCCACTGCAGTCCTTATATAGGAAGATCGCTGTTTCTGGAAGCTTCGCGGCTCGGGACACTCATCCCGATTGTTCTAGACGTCAGGGGGAGGGGAAAGAGACGGTACAGTGGCTAGTGATGCTTTTCCAACCATCCCCTCAGTGAATGCCACAAGATAAATGAATAGGCGTGGTCTGAATGCCTCCTGTCGCCCACCCAGCTGCCAGTCGGTCGTGCCTTCCGATAATTGGTTGACAATATTGTCAGATACTTATGGCCTATTTAATTGTTCTCCATGTCCATTTGCCCCTGATTTAACGCATATAAACCTGCTATTTCTTCATCATTTCTCCCTCTTAATTTCTTTACCCTTTTTAACTATTTTCCTTTACTCTCTCCTCAAAATTCCTTATCTGCTTAATCATTTTTCATCTTTTACTATAAGCGTCTTTAGGGTTACTATTAGTATAATTTTACTCTCCCATTTTTCCCCATACTTCTTTTCTCCTAAGAACTCCTATGAAGGTTCTACATTCTTACTTATTATATCTGCTTACCGTAATTCTGTCCACCATAACTCAGTTTTGCTCTCCTGTTGTTCCATATACTCTTTCGAGTCATTTCACCAACATATCTGGCGATTTATAGTGTCGCCAGGCCAATGTTGATTGGAGGCGGCGCGGGCAACGAGATCGAAGAGACGGCAGTACAGTGCAGAGATAAATGATCATCGAAATGGTGGGCGGAAGGAGACGGATTTCTCTGCAGTTCACCTTTGTTCTAGCCGTGTCTCGATTGTTTGAGAAATTTCTGGTGTGTTGGTAATCTTTAAAAAGGCAGCCTGCCCGCCAAAGACAGTCAGTCGGTAATTGAACGCGTGCGGGTAAACAGCTGTGTTTGTTGACCTTGTATGTTGTATTGTGTATCTGTACGAAGCGTATTTCTATGGAAATAAAGTGCAATTTTTGTGTTTGTAACCTGGACTTTTGATTTCACGAACCCAAAAATTCACAAGTGGTGTCAGGAGTGGGATGACGCCAGCCAGCTTAATGTTTGGCCGAAAGTTACGCCTCCCTTGTAATCTGGCTTTTAGAAGCCCCCCGGACGCAAAACAGTCAGCAACCGAGTATGTGGGGAACCTGATGTACCAGCTCCATGACGTGTATGAGATGGCTCGTCAAAACATCCAGAAGGCGAGCGACCGCATGAAGACCCGATACGACAAGCAAGCCAAAAGCCAAGGGTTCAAGTATGGTGACCTAGTCTGGTTGTACCGCCCTACCCGGACCAAGGGACGATGCCCGAAGCTCCAGCAACCATGACAAGGACCGTACCGGGTGGTGAAGAGGATCAACGACGTGGTCTACCGCATCCAGAAGGTGCCCCGAGGGAAGATGTTAGTGGTACACCTAGATCGTCTGGCCCGTTACAATAGTCCTGTTCGGGCCGACCAGTCTTGAGGAGGGAGCCGTGTCGCCAGATCATTCTTGATTGGAGGCGGCGCGGGCAACGAGATCAAAGAGACGGCAGCGCAGTGCGGAGATAAAAGCTCGCCGAAATGGTAGGCGGGAGAAGACGGATTTCTCGGTAGTTGGCCTTTGTTCTAGCCGGGTCTCGATTGTTTGAGAAATTTCTGTTGTGTTAGTAATCTATAAAGAGGCAGCCCGCCTGCCAAAGACAGTCAGTTGGTAATTGAACGCGTGCGGGTAAACAGCTGTGTTTGCTGTCCTTGTATGTTGTATTTTGTATGTGTACGAAGCGTGTTTCTACGGAAATAAAGTGCAATTTTTATGTGTTTGTATTCTGGACTTTTGATTTCACGAACCCAAAAAGTTACAATATTTACAATCTCTTACTTCGCGTGACATTGTTCGCATTATGGGGAAGTGTATACTTAAAATAATTGAAACAGAAGCAAGTAGTACTAGTGGAAGTATTCCAGCATCCCTCGAAGTATCATGTGGGTTGCCATTTCGAAAAGAGGGAACGGTAATTTTGGAACATGCTGAGAAATATTACCACAGTGATGATCGGAACAAAATCTCCCTGTCCAGTTTTATATTAGAACGTATCATTAATTTCACATATTCATTTTTTGATTAGTGCTTTATGTGTGCTTCAAATCGATACGTAAAGTATTTTTTGCACTAAAATGGAACAATGTTGTATGATTTCAGGCACCAGAACCTCCAGAGCCTTGGGTCGGCGTACGGAATGCAACACGGTATTCAGACATTTGCACACAAAGAAGTATATTCGCGAAACAAGAGAATGTCGCTGGATCAGAGGACTGCCTCTACCTCAACGTCTTCACTCCTACTCAGGTAATTAACACATTCAATTTTTTTTCTATACATGGTATACTTCGCGGTAATTAATTGTCCTTTTACACCGGCCGTGTGTAGGCTAAAGTATGGAAAGGTAGAGTAAGACTGAAAAATTCAATGCCATAGTAGGTATTTGAGCCACGGATCTTCTGGTTGCCATCCAGCCGCTCTAACCATTGAGCTACTATGGCCAACGTGCCGACATGACATTAAATTCTCCAACTGCCTCGTGTTTTTCCCGGTAAACCACTAGGAGTTCTCATAAACACATGAAATAACTACCTTAATGGCGACTTACCATGCTGTAAGTACTTTAAGGCCCGGGCTTTATAGTTAACCAATATTAAGTCAATTGAAAGAACATGTTGTAAGTCGCCATCAAGGTAGTTGTCTCATGTCTTTATGAGAACTCCTAGTGGTTTACCGGGAAAAACACGAGGCAGTTGGAGAATTTAATGTCATGTCGGCACGTTGGTCATAGTAGCCCAATGGTTAGAGCAGCTGGATGGCAACCAGAAGATCCGTGATTCAAATTCCGGCTATAGCAATGAATTTTTCAGTCTGACTCTATCTTTCCGAGATATACTTTGAGTTTTCGTACGGAAAAGAAAAATATTTTCGTTTACGAGGAGATGTAGACAGGACAGGTAGAAAAGTGCAGTCCATTTTAAAGTAAGACAACCTTTACAAGTACATAAACCGCAATACTCCTCACTTGCCATCCCTCTTATCGTGACATCCTTCGTTCGGTAGACTATGGTTCTTTTGTTTATTTGCATTTACACACTCCAACGTAAACCTCCAAGGTCCATTAGATTAGAGTTACCAGATATTTATCTTTCAGTTTATGGGAAAACGGTAAAAACCTTATCCAGATAACTCACCCTAACCGAGATTCGAACTCGGGGTCTCTTGAACGTGAGACAGACACGCTATCATCTACGCAACAGGAGAGTAGGCGTCCAGTTCAAAAGGGATAAATCCATGCCTAATTTTAGCTAATCTAATTTTAATTGCGTTTGCTAGAATGTTTCTCTGTAGCGTTTAGCCACATACAGGGTCGCAGGTTCGAGTCCCGCCTTGGGCATGGAGGTTCATGTGTATTGTTTATATGTGTAAAACCACAGAAACACGAAGAGTGAAAACACGGAAAGAATAAAAACGGAGAAAACAAGGAATATATATATATATAAACAAGGAAAAGATAGCCCGCCTCGGTAGCGTGGTGGTAGGTCTGCCTCACGTTCAAGAGGTCCTGAGTTCGAATCTCGGTCAGGGTGAGCTACCTGGATAAGGGTTTTCCGGAGTTTCCGCTTTTGCTGGAAGACGAATGTAGGGTAACTCTAAGCTCTATGGACCCTGGACTCATTTGAGGATAATTTTATACATTTCATTCATCGTCAGATGATTTAATGTTGGAGGATGTGAAATAAAATAATATTTATTTATTTGATACTTATTTATTTGTACAGTATCCATTACAAATTCAGTACAATAAAATTTAACATAGAACATATATATATCCTGGATAAATACATGAAACTGCTGACTCTAAGATTTACTCGCTGACTCAGGTCCCCTGGCCATAAGCCTTTGGTTTTCCTGAGCAGCTTGATGCCATTTCTTCTTGACCTTTTCTTCTTTTATCCTAATCCACTCTTCTCTTATCCTATACAAGAAATCTCCTACACATCTATTTTTCTTTTCTCCCATCCCCGTTAGCATGCGTACCGCCAATATATCTTTACTTACACTGTCCCATTTCTTATCCCACATTTTTCTCCTGTAATTTAACTCCTTACATTCTATCAGATAATGAACAGTGCTCTCTTCATCTCCAAAAAATTCACATATCCCTACCTCATTACTTCTCAACCCTTTTAGATATATTATTTCTACTCTCATCCATGCTATGCCTTCTCTTCCAGTTTTGTCACATTGATCTATATATTTTTCCCTACCACATTCTTTCTTTAATTGCTTATAAAATTTCAAAGATTTCTTTTGTTTTATACTTCCCCATATCTCTTGCCTATCTATGTCTTGTAGTCTAGTTCTCACTTCCTTTCAGAAACCGCTATAATTTGTCTCCTCTTCCCTCCTTAGATCTCCCATGTCTATCTTTAATATCATTCTTTCCAAGTCCAACTACCAAATATTTGTATTTTAATGCTTTTCTGCTGCTTCTTGCACAGATTCAATAATCCCCCTAGGGAAAGATATATATAATGTGTCTGTTTATATATATGTATATATACGGGTTTTTTCGAAAGGACACTGAAAAAATATATAGAAGTAGTCGCTCAGGTTATATATATATATATATATATATATATATATATATATATATATATATATATATATATATAGCTTTTACCGTCAAAAGAGCCGCATATAAAACGCTCCAGAATGAGTGCGTGCGATCGTCTCGCCTCTGATCTTGTATAGATGCGACGGGGTTCGGAAGCTCATACCACCCTCCGCCGTGTAGAACAGAGCCTTAAGGATGATCTGCTGTACCGACCGCAGGTTCCCATCTCACTTCCTGCACACCCAGTCTGGCATACCATACGTCGCAGACGTCGTGCGTGAACGAACACGCACGTTGTATGCCAAGACCACTCCTCACCCTAACCAGCTGGTGAATTCACTTGGTCAATACGACCGCCGTCTCCCCAGGAGACGGAGGAGCTACCGCCTTACCCTAGGATGCCCTTGGGTGGTAGAGTCTGCCTCTCCTCCTGCCCCTACCAATCACCACCAGGTCACCACGCGCATTGGTCGCGGCTGGAATGTTAACACCTGCAGTCGTGCTCTGGGGCGTGCGCACGACCTGGTCTTATTAAACCCAAAACCAATTCCCATCTGGTCTCTCGCTACTGGTTCCCCCTCTGCTTGATGGATCGCTAGCGACCGCACAAAGCAAGGTGGAACGGGCACTGTCCCCCAACTAAGGGGGAATATCCCGGCACCATAAGCATCAGTAGAGGCAAACTGCGCCATCTTACTAAACGACACGCAAGGTTGCGCATATACATTTATCTATCATACCGCACGGGTAAATCCGCACAGCGGATGGGTACCGTAACGTATAACCCTCCGGCCGGGAGAACCCGGACGACCTGCACCTGCTCTTGGCTCTTGGCTCTCTTGGTTTAGGCAGTGACAGGAACAACGCGGCGTACCCCATACTATCGAAGTTTGCAGGTAGATGACACACCTTGTCGCGTGCTGTAGCTGTTTGTGAACATACCGACATACTCCGCAGTAGCTTGCTACTTCTAGGAATTTCTTTGGCTTATGAAACCGCAATAAACAAGCTATTCTTTAGTTATTTCTTTATGGGTGTTCAACGTGTTCCAACATTCTGTTATAACAGTCGATGACGTCAAATAAACTGGTGGACACATGCATCTTAAACCTTTTAGAGGAAAGTTGATGTTAGTGAGATGAGGATGGAAGCATTAAATGATAAAAAGCACAGAGAACAATATCAAAGAATTGTAGATAAAGCCTACCAAAACTAAATGCCTTGACCAGACAAGCATTTTATTTCACTGTGTTTAATAATACTAGGTAAATAAAGAATTTGTAACTTAAAAGGAAGCTGTTGTTTCTACAGCGCCTCTTTGAAAGTACTGTACAATTAAGATCTTAGCAAAATGAGTAACGTTGGAGCTGTCCGAGTCATTATCGACTTTTTCACAAATAACTGCTCTTTGCCTCATTACCTGAAAGCGAGGCTAGGGTCACTGATAAAGAGCAAAGAGTAATGCTTTTGTTTTCGTGTCTGGTGCGTCCCTATAACAACTTTTGAGGTTCCCACATCAGTGGTTCCTGTACTGCCTAATCATAAAATAATATAATATTTAAGCTTATACAATTATACGTAAGAGAATGTCAAAGCTGCGACACCACAATTCGGACTAGTTAAGTTATAAACTACGAAACGGTTATATTCGTCCGGTGTCGTGTCGAAACTCACTCTCACAGCAGTTGGCAGGGTGAGGAACAGCCCGAAAGGGGGTTAAATCGTGTACATGCTCTGGAAAGAGTTTAACCACGTAGTGGCGGGATGTGGGTATTGCAGGATGACGGGTGAAAATTAGGCGGTTGTGGAGAAGGGAGATAGCTTGTTTCTCCTCGAAGAATGATGAACCGGGTGCCACAGTCAGCGTGCACTGCTGGAAGAAGATAGGTAGAATTTTGAATTATCCAGACTAAATATTGGGTGGTTGTAATTTAGTTTAGGCTGGAATGGGGATCATGTGGTTACCGGTAATGACAGCAAGACATGCGGTGTAACCGGTGTCGCTTTATGCGACGCTCGCTAGGTACATAGCCCCCAAGGGATCTGACTAGGGCGCTCTGATGATGAGGAAACTCTCGAAATATTTGGTAGCCCGGCGCCTAATTTCATCCTCCACATAGCGGAGGGATGAAGCCTCGTGAAGTAGTCTCACGGGGAACCTTGTGCATACAGAATAAATAATCAGAAGACATTTATTCTGTGCACGTTGGAGCAGTACTAGGTTTGAGCCTGCGGCCATACTCCAGACTTCGCACGCATAGAGCATGACAGGGAGGACCAAAGCCATAAAGAGGCGCAACTTTAGGGGAACAGACATCGCAGACCTAGGCACAGGGTAAAGCGAAGCCGCGGCACCGCGCGACCGATGCGCTCGCTCCCGGATGTGTTCCCGAAAAGTTAGGCCCTTGTCCAGGTTGACTCCCAAGTATTTCATGGAATTCTCCTACCTAATCCTTTGCCCAAAGTAGGTGAATGTGGGGAAGTTGGCGGGAAAGCGGCGCTTGGTGAACAGAATCGCTTGGCTTTCTCTGTATTAATGGACAATCGCCAAAGCGTGCACCAATCCTGGAGGAGGTTGAGGTAACGCTGAATGGGGTTGAAGGTTCTGCGTGGGTGTCTGATGATGATGATGATGATGATGATGATGATGATGATGATGATGATGATGATGATGATGATGATGATGATGATGATGATGATGATGATGATGATGATGATGATGATGATGATGATGATGATGATGATGATGATGATGATGATGATGATGATGATGATGATGATGATGATTTATATATAAGGGCGCTGAACTACGGCGGTCATCAGCGCCCTTGTTTGTGGAGCATAACAACACGTCGTCAGCGTATTGCGCTATGTTGACGTGCTGTTCATTGGGAAGGTCAGCCACGTAAACACTGTAGAGCGTAATCTGTATATACAGGTTAGTAGTATAGAATTGAGAGAATCAGCACAGTGTAGATAAGATGTTGAACTCTCCTCTGTGTTAATATATGAGTGATGTAGAATGCTCATTGATTTAGAACTCTCCTATATGAAAATCGAGTTGTAAAAGAAGGGGAGTGTTGGCGTAGTGCCGTTCTCCCCTGTGCAGTGAGATGTTTTTGAGGGTTGGGATGATGATGATGATGATGATGATGATGATGATGATGATGATGATGATGATGATGATGATGATGATGATGATTGTGTGTGTGTGTGTGTGTGTGTGTGTGTGTGTGTGATGTGTAATGTGTGATGGGTGGGATGGGTAACGGGGGGGGTTCCGGGGATGTTTGAATTAAATGTGAATTCTTTTCGATGTGTGTGTGTGCTTGAACTCTCATGTATGAATATCGAAGTCTAGGGTTCGATATTGTGATGGGGCGGGGTGGGTAACGGGGGTTCCGGGGATGTTTGAATTAAATGTATTGATAGTAATTCTTCGATGACTGTGCTTGAACTCTCATGTATGAATATCGAGTCTAGGGTTTGATATCTATTACGTTCAGTGCTTCGATGTCTGTGCTTGAACTCTCATGTATGAATATCGAGTGTAGGGTTTGATATCTATTACGTTTAGTGTATGATATATGATGTAGTATCGTTAATCTTTAGATAAAAGAATATCGAGAGAATGATTAGGTATGTTTACTGGGAGAGATTTATGAAAATAAATGTAATAAGACATTCTGGTAAGGGGTGTTCCCTATGCAGAATCTCTCCTTGAGCTATTGTATCCAAGAGCGATGTAAAGGTTAAGAAAAGGTTAAATTCCATTCCCACATCGAGGTACGAGAAAATATAAATCTATTCCACATTGAAGTATAAGGGTGATGACGTGTTGTCATTCCTCAAGATTTGTGCATATGTGAGTAAATCCGAATTAACAGGTCTCACCCTGTCCCGCCAGCTCGGGAACGAACGTGTCCTCACTTCACACAAACCCTCCGTCCGTTAAGTACAATCGACGATAGGATGGGGAGGGGGGAGACAGGTATGATCACGTTTCATCACCCATCTGCTCACTCGGGAACGAATGCATTCTCACTTCACATCGCAACGTCAAGATGAGTGGAACAACAACACCTATCATTGAAAGTGATACCAGATTCTGGGAGAATCTACGCAATTTCGAAGATTTGCAAAAGCATTGGGTTGAGCACCACGATGAAACGTGTGATGGAAAGATGCATCAAGTGATTTGCAAGAATCTTTCCCATCATGATTCGATCACATCTTATGCTCAATGCGGAAAGAATTGTAAAGTGTACCTCGGGTAAGTAGAATTATAATTGTGTGTTAACGTGAAAGTGTTGTTATGTGTTAGATAACTAATGATAAATATGTTTATTTCAGTAAAGCCCAAAGTGAAGATGTGGCATGCCAGTCCGAACAGGATCAAGGTGAAGATGTGTGCGGTCCGTACAATGATCGTCCGTTTAAGGATATCGGTACATCGAAACCCGAGGAGGAAGTCATAGAAAAGTAAGTATAAAATAATAAGAGTTTTACGTTAACAAGTGTATTAAATATTCACGATGTTGAGACAGTTCGTGTATGTCCGCAGATCCAGTAAGAAAGGAGACAAGAAAAAGAAGAAGACGAACTGCAAACCGAGAATCGTCAAAGCCAAGAAGACGTTCGATCAAGACAGTTTCATCATAATGATGTTCGAACCCTTCACACCCTTCGCAGAAGAAGTAGAGGAGGAAGTTGCGAGTGATGGTAAATAGTGTGTGCATGAACGATAACGACATCTCCATCAGCATTGACTTTCGTGTGAACATAGGATTATACAATGAACTCCCATCACTTTGCATTAAAGACACACATGACGATACGTTTGTGTATATTACAAAAGAGGATTGGGAGGTAATAATGTCAAATTTGTGTGTTTTGGATACGTATCTGAAAGATGGTAAGCATCCATGTGCACCGTACAGTGAAAATATAATATATGCATTTAATATAATGTTATGCATGAATAAGATGCAAGAAATAACGTTTGTGAATACATGTTTAAATGTGGGCAGTATAAATCTGAATAGTACTGCATTCAATGGACTTAAAAGACTAATTCCATATATTGAAAGAAATTTATATCAGTTGTATGATATTCATAAATCATTATGTTCATATGATGCAAAAAGCACGAGTGCAAGGAAGAGGATATTGGAGATGTATGTTAAAGTCAATAAAAAGATAATTTGAATTTGTAATGTTTTATTTATTACACCTATATGATAGATTGTACAACATGAGTTAATGGTTTATAAGTGAATAATTTATCATGAATAATTAAACAGAATAATGAAGTTTGTGCAGGAAAATTTGACGATGCTTGAACTTCCAATCTGACATTCACTGCCCCCGTCACAGTATCCTCAGGCTGATGAGAGCAATCGATGACGAATAGCGGTGCATATTTCAGAAAGTCATTCCTTTTCAAAAGAGGGTAATTCTCCTTTCCATCGTAGGATGATTGAAATTTGGAATATTGATCATACAGAGATGCAAATTTCGAATTGGCGAAATCCAAATTCATATCGTGATAGGGGTAAGATTCACTGTTGAGATAAAGTTTCAGATTGGTGATATTACAATTATCAAATAGAGAAGCATCCTTAGCGAGATGATTCAATCTATCCACTTGTGCACCGACTATGACGAAACGTGGTTTTTCAAGTTTAGTCGTGGTTGCAATGTTCCATGTGAACGCTTTAGTTTGAGGTACAGCAGGTTGAGTGTGAAGGTCCAAGGTTCGAAATGCGACGTGTAGAGGTTTATCCGATTTGACGAGTTTAAGTTTATCAACTCGTTCAGAATCTGAAAGTCGAAGTACAGGCATCCTCCATTCGAGTCTAGTTAGTTGTATGGTTGTAGGATCGTTTCCAATGATACAATTATTAGAATCCTTAGATCTAATGAGAATAAGTTCAAACTTGCTATTAAGTATGACCTCCTTGTGATCGTCGGTGAAACCCAGCAACATCGAAAAAGGAACGATAGCATTGAAGATACCATTCGATGTATTCACGATGTCTACCACACCTCCAGGATAGATCCATCCAGCATTTAGTAAACGATTCGATTCCAGTTCATTCAGTGCAGCATAGTTACGCATCGTTGATGAAATGCCCGGATTCCTAGTTCTATCAATAGTCGTTCCATTCATATCCAGACGAATCTCATCGAATAGGAATGCCATAGCATTGTTACTCAATTTCGATGTGGCAACGGTGCCGTCGGGTTTAGTGAGAGTCCCCTCAATGTAGAGATAACTTCTACTAGGAAGCGTGTACAAATCTTCAGCTTGACATGGAATTCTAATTTCATCGTTCACATCGAGAGCTGACGTATTGTACGGTAGGAATACGTGTTCTTCCTCCTTACTGATCTTATCATCAAAGGTCGGAATCCCGGTCACGTCCAACACATCCATCATAGAAGCTTGAAGCCTAAGTTAGCGAGAAATCTTCGATTAGACGATGTGATTAGCTTGCGGGTCGATGATCGAGTAGAGGTCAATCTCGAGAGATGTTTTTTAATATAGCATCGTCTCTTAAAACTTATACCCATTACGACGTATGTGCAATCGTACAGTGATGGTTTCGTTCCTGAAATCTAACTTATCGCCGTTCTGGTCTACCACTCTAATGTCGAGATGATCAATGAGATTCGTATCGATGATTGGTAAATATATAGGACTTGATGGTTCCTGCGAAATATGATAACCTGGAGGTACCGATGGAAAAAATTCATAGAGAGAATGACCACTTTTACCATTGATGAAAGATCCCGTTGCAAGACTACACTCGATACGTATGATGCTGACTTTGAATATGTTAACCAAATCATTAGACTCGGTCAGCACGTTTGCCGGTACCCTCTGTTTAGAGGTGAAACCGAGAAGTGAAGCAATAGATCTCTCACGACTAAAGTCGATAATATAGGGAGATTGAATTTCTGATTTCATGGTGTTATTATTAGCACGTAGAATAAAGTCGTCACCGATGTCGAGAGTATCCTTGATCAATCTGGCGATATCATCCAATTCATAAGTACCCGGTGGAATTACTATACGTTCGACTTTTCCATCGCGAACGTAATGGAATAGATTATTACTCTCGTCCACATTCGGAATCGAGTAAAAAGTCTCAAAATTCAATAGAGCTATCTCGTAATGTCCGTTAGGATCCAGATGTAATGGTGGATTTAGAAATGTAGAGAAGCTGGTATCACTACCACTCACGGTGATCGTGTAACTCATCGAGGAGAAACTGAAGGCACAAGTGACCGCAAATCACAGAATCGAATTCTTGAAATCTCGTCGTATTATATAGGAGCTTGACACCCGAAAGGTACGTTTCTATCTCTTCCGGAGGTCTAAGATCGCCGAAACTGTCAAAGTAGTAGGCAACGTCACCATCCTTACGTACAGCAACCCAATGTGTACCAGGGTTATTTGATGTATCCAGATTCACTACTATTCTCTCATAGTATCGAGGATGTGGAGGTAGTTTATCGATCATGTAGACACCTCTAAAATGTGGAATGTGTAGACGTCGTGCATACGAATCGATCTCGTTAGCACTCAGGGCTTTTTCCGGGATAAATATAGGCCTCGCCCCGAGTTTTTTGATCGAAGATATAATCCTCTACCCTTACGACGTCTCTTACGGCGAAGACCTTTGCCCTGAGCCAAAGATTCCATGCGCTCGTTGTGACGTGTTAATTCCGCAAGTTGTTTTGCGTCCGAACGTTTCTTATTGACAGCCGTAGCAATCTGAGCAGCACCTCCAGCTAGACCACCTGCTGCACCTAGAGCTGCTAAAAGTGGTAGCAAAGGTAAGAAACCACCTCTCTTGTTGCGACGTTTACGCATGCCAGCGCCTGCTGCCAATTTACCCTTCATAAGTGTAGTCACAAGTCGAGCTGCAAGTCGTTCGCCCAAAGAAGCGTCGGCAGACTTTACACGTCTCCAAGCTTTCTCTACCAACACCTTATCGGCTAGACGACGAGATTCTGTATCAGTACTCTCTGCGTAAGCCCGATCGTGATCGAGACACGCTGAATCTAACCCGTTCACCGGTAAGTCACCTCTCTGCAAGCGTTTATGTAGTTTCGTTCCGGGACCGCAGAAACGATAACCCGGTAAATGTGCCTCAAATGGTAATGAATTAATCAAGGAATTAAGAATTCCCGAACCTTTGCGTGCACGTGTAGAGCGCATGTCTCACTATGAAATAAAAAAGGTAAAACGTGCGCTTTATAAGTATACGATTCCTATGACGATTGGCTAAATCCAGTAAAGACATAGATTGCCCTTATCACGAACGAAATAAAAGACAAAACTTATGCTTTATAAGTATTAGTCGCGATATGGAGATAGTAAAGCAAAAGTGTACGCTACCCATACAGGTGTTAGATTTCGAGGATGACATTCGCAAAGGACGACACGGTACGTTGTTTCCGAGTAACGTTAGAGCGCTCATACTGGGCAGTTCAAATGCTGGAAAAACGAATGTTTTACTCAACCTGCTTATTCACGAGAATGGTCTGAGATTCGGAAACCTCTACATATACTCGAAATCGTTGCAACAACCTAAATATCGATATTTACTCAGGTTACTGAAAACTATACCCGATATAGGTGTATTTACGTTCGATGATGGTGATAAAGTAATTCAAACGTCGGATGCTAGAGAAAATTCGATATTCGTATTTGATGATGTGATAAATGAAAAACAGGGTAAGATAGCTTCATATTACAGTATGGGTAGACATCGTAATGTCGATGCTATATATTTAGCACAATCATATGCTAAAGTACCTAAACATTTAATTAGAGATAATGCAAATATGATTATATTCTTTAGACAGGATAATCTCAATTTAAAACATATATACGAAGATTATGTAAATACCGATATGTCCTATGATGAATTTAAGAATATGTGTAAACATATATGGGAGAGTGGTGAACGATCCTTTGTTGTTATAGTACCAGAATATCCACTGAACGAGGGACGCTACCGTCACGGTTTTGATCGCTTTATCAGAATGAATAAATAGAATAATCCATCACTTAAGCAATGAGTATCGACAGGTTCGGATCCCGAAGAATCATACCCTCTAGGGGTGTGTTCAATCGATATATCATAACTAGAGATGGATTGGGAAACTATCGATTCAAGGGAAAGCGGTTGTGCAATATTCACGACCCTGAAGAAGGTGACGATGCATCGACTAAACGTTATGTGGATACGCATACGGCTGACGTCGAGAATCGAATGCAGATCTTCAGCGAGCAGACCTCGTATCAGCGTATGGGCGAGTTTGAAGCTATGCTTAGGGATCACATACAAAAATCGCTCGACATCCAATACAACAATTTAATGGAGTACTTAAGTAAATATGCATTTAAACGTGATTCCGAAAATAATGTCATTATAGATGGTATAAGAATGAAAACGCTGTTGGACCCCCTTCACGAACACGACGTTCCTAATAAAAAATATGTAGATGATAGGATTCCAATTCACGACTCTAATGAAACTCTATCATTTCGAATGAAGAGATTGAAGGATTTAGCCGACCCGATAGATGATAGTGATGCAGTCACCATGAGTTATGTTAATCATTTCTTTATACAGAAACATAATGAATTGCAAACGGGTTTAACTGAGACTATAACAAACATTGTCGATACTATTACACGGAAACAGAATGAATTACAAAGTCAGTTAACTAGAACAATCACCTCCGCTAGTGAGACTATTACTACAGCTGTAGAAAAAGAAGTGAAAGAACTAACCGCACGACAAACGGAACTTGATAATAAACTAATCACTATAAATAATGATATTCATACTATGAAAACACGAATGAGAAATGTTGTAAACACTATGTTACAACAATTGAAAGCACAACTCATAATTTCATTGCAAACACGTCCGTTTCGAGGTCCCTCTTTAAGGTATACGTTAACATCGGGACTCGAATACTATAAAGCTCCTGGAAATGGAAGTGTACTCTCGTGTTCCATCGTATCATCGGTACATCCGCATGCTGTAAATGATACATTGTTTGCAATAAACGGAAGATTAGTTGAAAGATATCCTGTAAGAGTTGAAACTGGCGATATTCTATCGTTTACAGCGCCAGTCGGACGTGCTAAAGATGGTCATATATTAAGTATAGAACTGATAGTTTCATATAAATTAGCAGTAGCTGATTAATTATACATTCATTTCGATATGGATGCTGAAGCTATAAGACTTAAGGAATCCATTGCCCGTCACAGTAGGGCAATAAGAGAAAAGTTACGTTCTCTCAAAGGAATGAAATTCGAAACGCAACGAGTCATGTCTGAAGTTCTTCAACCTGTAACCGAACCATTGAAAGTAATAGCGAAAGCACACCAAGACAACAACGACGACGACGACGACGACGACGACGACGAAACTACAGATGATGCTAACGGATCTGATCTCGTGTCAAAGTATCTACACAAGGTTCGAACTGCCAGTTCGAGTGACATGGACAATACTTACGGCATACGTTACGAGGATAATGAGTATAAATTGGGTAACAAGACAGTTGTGTTTAAATCTGATGGTGTTCAGATAGGAACAGAAACGTATGAACCCACAGCAGGCTTATATGAATTATTATTTAAACGTTTACCTCGCAAGACATCGTACACAGATGATGATTTAGACGTGTATTCGCAAATCTTACAAAATACTCAAGTTTACAGACACGGTTATTCAAGAGATGGACGTTTAAGAGCAAATCGAGGGTTCAAGTATCGTCATATCATTCGTGACCTTGTTAGTAATCGAACTGGATTTGGTTTACGTTGGAAAGAACATGTACCGCAGAGAAAATTAGATTACGTCTACTGGAACGATCCGAATGAAATAATAAACAGATTAAGATTATTAGTTGCGTCGAGGGATGCAGGTAATTTGAATCACTCACCCGAGATAGAAGAAATTATTACAGAACTTAAAACATCAAAAATTATAGCATGATAAAACGTCGCATTGCAACCGAGTTACATGCACCAGCTAGAAGACGATTTTTACGTCGTAAGATCATAAGCAAAGGAATGAACGATTTAGTACAAATAGATCTTATGGACATGTCTAATTATGCAAGAGACAATAGGAATTATAAGTATATTCTTCTTGCATGCAATTTTTATTCCAAGATGGCTTATGCACGACCATTACGTGATAAAAGTGGTATTAACGTTTCGACTGCTATGGAGGAGATATTGAATGAAATGGAATCGTTTCCGAAGAATGTTCAATCTGATAAAGGAAGGGAGTTTTACAATAAACATTTCCGCGAACTAATGAATCGTAATAATATTAATCATTACAGTACATTCACACACGTTAAGGCTGCTGCAGTGGAACGTTTAATAAGAACGATCAAACTGATTTTGCATAAGGAATTTATTGTTCAAGGCTCATATCAATGGATAAACATACTACCTAGAATTATTCATACCTACAATAATACTTACCATCGAACGATTCGTATGAAGCCTGTAGAAGTTCGTGATAATTCTCTCCTGCTCAGCGTCTACAAATATGATAGAAGTCTGCGTGAGAAGCGAAGATCTAGGCTTCATCGTGTTGGTGACTACGTGAGGATTTCTAAGCATAAAGGTGTTATGGAGAAAGGTTATCTACCAAATTGGAGTGTTGAAGTCTTTAGGATACGTACAGTGCAAAGGACACATCCATTGACCTATCTCATCGAGGATCTGGAGGGTAAACTGATTGAAGGAGCATTCTACGGTTATGAATTACAGAAAACTCAATATCCAGACACGTATTTAGTTGAAAGGATCATCAGACGTCGTGGTGATAGGATTCTGGTGAAATGGTTAGGATTTCCTACCCGTGAATGGATTAATGAGGTGGACATTGTATAAATAAAAAAACACACAACTCAATAAAGAAATATAATTTTAATGATATATTGTGTTTGATTTTTTTGTTTTTTTTTTTTGTTCACATTGATTCCTGACATCTTCTGTAACTGCTAATTCACATCTCCTTAACTTAAACATGATAATAACATTTTTATACTTTTTTAAAAATCTTCTGTAACTGCTAATTCACATCTCCTTAACTTAAACATGATAATAACATTTTTATACTTTAAAAAAAAAATCATACATGATTATAGTTGAATTAACATTTAATTGTAGAGATTTTAACATAACGTACATGCTAGTTCACATTGAGTATATATAAATTCACCTACCCTTAACGTAAACATGATAATTACAATTTGAAGTAATTAGTAATATACGTTAAACAAACATCATACATGATTATAGCTGAAATAAGAGCCTTTGTACATGCTAGTTCACATTGATATATATAAATCTCCCCTCACCCCTTAACGGAGACATGATAATAACATTTTGATATAATTAGTAAATATATTTTAATAAAAAATCATACATGATTATAGTTGAATTAACATTTCATTGATTTCTGCTATCTAACATTTCAAAACGACATGAATAGGAAAAAATATTCCTTCACCCCTAACATAAACATAAAAAAGCAACACGTTATCTTTCAAATGAAGTAAATATGTTATTATCATGTAATTAGTAACACACTTTACAAATATACTTGAAACTCAATTATTTCGTTTTTTGAAATACAGTAATATGTTATTATCATGTGCCTAGTAATACCTTTTAACTCAGTTGTAACACACTTTACAATTATACTTGAAACTCAATTATTTTATTTTTTGAAATACAGTAATATGTTATTATCGTGGCCTAGTAATACCTTTTAACTCAGTTGAATCTATGCTTTATTGAGAAAAGAAAAAGAAATTTACACTTGACAATTTTCTATAGCATAATGTCCCCATGCTAATGTTGAAAATGAATTATTGGGAATGTATCGTTTTGTATCGATACCACTTAAAGCTATCTTATTAGATTCAATAGTATGAACATCATGTTTATAACTTCTGAAACATGTCTGCATGCTTCGATGTATAGTGTCAGGATGTGTAATACATGAGAGATATTGTTCAAAGGTTATGAATCTCATCGAATCTTTTGTTACACCTTTTGATTTTTTAATCACTTCAGTATCATATCGATAACTATATAATTTCGATTTCAGCCCTACATATTCAGTCATCACTCTACCGGCTAGCTCATCCTTGAATAATCCTGAAATTTTCTTATTTGCTAACGGAATACCATACACATTATCCATTGGATAATTCGATGTATCGAATAAATGTATATTGGTTTTAATAAATTCATATATATCGCAGCTAGATTCAAAGAGAAAAGCATCCGTGTCCGTATAGATTAAAGTTACATCTTTCAATTTTTTCTTCAGAATTTCATAATAAAAATCATACATTTTATGTTTGGATGGATCCAGGATTGCGTGTCCTATGTATATTGGCTTATTCATCAATATTTCATCTCTGACCAATTCTATACCTATTAAATTTTCATCAAAAATCACGTACCTTATACATGTCTGTCGAGCTAACAATTTACGCGCTCGTTTCCAGCTGGTAGCTAAATGAAATGAATTATAACGTTTTACATTCTCTATAAATTTTCCATAAACACAATTATTCATTAACTTCCATAGATTTTGACCAAATTTCGTCTTATCTTCAATACGTTTACGAACGTTGAGTTCAATGTAAGGATTTATCCAGTTAGATTGTTTGTAACCTATTACTCTATGTATACGCGATGGAATCAAACCAAGTTTAACACATTGTTGAAAATTGAGATAATGTAATACGTATTTATTTTTATCATTCAATGTTGTTAGCAATTTTGTATACTTATCACCTGGCGCGATTTCATTCAAAGGGCATAATGGCAAATCATTTTGTATATCATGAAGTTCCTGTGGATATTTAAAGTCTACTTCCAACACATATCCCACGTCAGAATCACTTGTAATAGACATAAAATCTATTGATTTAATTTCAGCATCAGTTAGCCACCTTATATCAGTGTATGGTAAGCTATTATTTTCCATTGTATAACTATATAGAGAATTGCAGTCAACGTACATTAAATAATTAGTTGGTTGAGTGTTATCATAGCTAGTCATGTATCTGTTATTCGCCTTTGCATACCGTTTGGACACAGTGCAAATTCCACCTCGTATTCCTTTTTCGAAGAAATCTAGCATAGTCTTATCTGTTAATAATGAAATCTGTACACCAGTCGTTCTTAACATTGCATCATAGGCTAACCCGGGAAGTGTGTAATACTGACACGGGTCGAGTCCGTACAAACCGATACTTAATTCACGGAAGCGTTCAAACACGTCCGTTAGTATTAATGTATCGCACTTAAGATATATATTTAAATATTCACCCAGATTTTTAACATTGAATTCATTCCATACCGTTCTAGCATGACTATAATCCTCATCGCTTACATGATCAAACTGATGTTTGGATGGTAGACTATTCTCGTATAATTTTTCTATAGAATCCACATACGTGTACGGGAAGACACCTTTACGTTTCATCAGTTGTCTATGCAAAGGATTCGTGTACATATTATTGGTATAATGAAAATCATCTGCTTCTAACATATCCGAAAGGTTACTAAGTTTTGAATCCAAAAAACGATAGCTATCCAGAAATCTTAGATATATACTCATTCCATTCGAATTTGTATATCTTTTGCTAAAGGATAAGTAATTTTCAGAAGTTTGTGCAATACAGTTGATAGGTTCCGTATCGTAACCTAGTTTCTTTACTATGAAATGAGCATCGTATTTTGACAAGCAATGAAAGAATATTGGTATGAATCCTGGCATTTTCCTATTTAAATTGCAGTGCTTATGAGCTGGGCCAACGTAACTTCCAGTCAAATGACAATGATCACGAACCTTTATACACGAGTTAAGAAATTCACGTTTGCATATGTGACATCGTGTTGCATTTTGATATTCTAGCTCATCCACATCTCTCATACTTATTTCAATTTTATTAGCATATATATTAATGACCTGATTTGCAATTAACGTTAATTCTTTAAGAAAATTTTCAATTGCATATGGACCTTCAAATGATTTGAAACGTGTTAAATTTTTATCATAACTACAGACCAAATGTAATGCAATTGCATACGCTTCATGTTTATGAATGCTACGTGTCCAGCTTTTACTCGATACATCTTGACACGAATCTACCTTACGTAAGATACATTCTATGTCTGCATAAACCACGAATGGAACTTTTAGACATTTCGAATATGCGTTAAATTCAACGAGATCAGTTTTACCAGCCTCGGGCATTCTGATAATTTGATTCATCATACACCTCTTTTTATGGCTATTTAAACGTGATTCTGATGTGAAATACAAGTTACAATTGTTACATAACCATTTTCGCCCATTATATTTAGTTAGCTGCTTTCCTAGCAAACGTGACCAGTCTGTTATCAGACAATAATGTCTTTTATACATTAAAAGATTAACATGATGTGATTTTATCTCTCTTGGTTGATATAAGAGAATAATCGATTTATTTTCAACACCGTATATCGTTATTGAAATATTTGAATTTTGATTCTCGAATTTTTCTACATCTTTCAATGATACGGGGAATGTTATATTCTCAAAGTTAAATTCGTTACGAAAATCATATCTTTTATAGGAGGTGGGTCGATTCTTGTTACGTTCTACTGGGTATTTGGATGCTAACAGACAGTATGCAAAGCAATATTTATCAGTATTACGAATGTTAATAACAGCTCTCTTCGATTTTATAAAGTCGGGTAATTCAGTATACATCCCTGCATTCAATGAATCGTATTGTGTCACATATATTGTTAATTTCTCAATACTGTATAAAGCTTTTGAACTGGTACGCGATTCAAAATTATCCATATGATCTAGTATAGGTTGTACAATCTTCTCTTCATACCATATAGCTTTATCTGTAGATTGCAATATCACCTCAAGTTTACTGTTAAAGTTAAATGTATGAATATTATCGCTCTCTTGTGATATTATGACATATTGACAGGATAAACAGGATCCTATCTTAAGACCTGATTTATACATGTTTAAGCCCTTATCAATTTCATTCAAAATTAAAGGTTTGCATTCTGCTAAGAATATAACGGGGTCAAGTATATTAACACAGTTGTGAACTTCGTAGGTGGTTAATCGTTTTTTGAAAGCAGACTCACTGTGACTACATCGTAATCGTTCAGCCTGGGTCACGTTCGAACAGGTTTCATCTTGCTGAATCGAGGGTTGTCCAGTGGCAGTATCGGAGCATCTTGTCGTCGTTTCTGAAAAAAGCAATTACAACATTCGATTAACTTTACATACGGGAACATTGATTTACATGTATGTAAGGTGGTAACAGAAATAACATACATGTTAATAACTTTTACATGTATGAATCTCAATTTTACGTAAACTCTATACTTTACGTAGAACGTAACATGCATGTAACTTTTACATATGAAAATAGTTACATAATGATTATGTATTTTACAAATATTGCTATCATCACGTAACTACAATATTCAGATAGTATGTAACTGTTTTACGTAATGCTCTCTCCCTTACATAAATGATAAAAACACACAACGTAAACCATATAGATGTAAAATACCGTAACTGAACTACGATATTCACATGTACGTTTTAGACATATAAATTAACGTTCTTTTTTCACCTACAACGTTACTTTTACGTGTAACAAACAAACGTAACTAACATGCATGTGAAATAACGTAACTGAACTACGATATTCACATGTACGTAATTATTACACATGAAAATTAACCCTACAACGTTCACTCTCAATTACTAATACTACATGACGTGCGATAATTAACACTTTAAGTTCTAATACAACATGTACGTACATGCAAGTAACTACATTCAATTACTAATACTACATGACGTGCGATAATTAACACTTTAAGTTCTAATACAACATGTACGATTTCACATTTACATGCAAGTAACTACATTATCACTTTTTTTTATGAAATTTTATTCAATAATTGTACTCACCTTTTGACGACATTACGGGCTGCTTAAAAAAGACAATTTATGTCGTTTGAAACCACTTTCTAGTGTTTCCTCGCCATGGTATTGGAGTATGCAGTCACCACGATTTAGTAGATCTTTCTGCGCTGCGGTCATATGTTTGAATCTCTCCGGGAGGAAGACTTGGAAATCTGATGTTTCGACGACGACTCGTTCACCATATCTGGTCTTCACGGTTTTGACGGATCGAATGATGTGTTGAACGGACTGATCTAATTCACGTAGTTTCTTTGTGGGAAGATGTGTTCCACCTTCAGCTAGTTGATTTAGCTGTAGCATCTCATGATCTGAAACATACATATAAGCACACACGAATCAGTATTACTTCAACATTCTTCGTAAACAGAGATAAAAAATGACTTACAATATACAACTTTTCTATCTTACCTGTAGGATCCATATTTCCAGAGAATCGACTGCCTCCTCACTCATCCGTGCCGCGGTATTTATTAACAGATGCTCCGCCCCCCCCCCCCTCCGTCCGGGAGAGGTGTTACTGTCTACATATTACGCTATGTGTTTAAAGTAGTTGTGACTACGTTATAAGTTCAAAGGTAATACTAGTAACTTTATTATCATAGTTTAAACTTTATATAGATTCATCATTTTTTACACCCCCTCCAACCGTATCTCTCCTTCCCAAACACCATGTTGCGTGCGCACACTAACTGTGATTCGTTCCCTACATCTTGGAGGGGGGGGATATAATTACACATTTCTTTACACACACATACTTGTACAAAATATATTTTTCTGAACATGTGATTTTTTTACATTTGGTATACTAACACATTCATCGTATTGTTTCATCATTCATACAAATATATAGATTCATTCGTTTAATTTTAAAATATATTCTTTTTTTTCCTAACGTTATTTGACAAAGTTAGACTTCGCTACAGCAATAAGAATGTTTTGACCACCCCTGTCACCAGTCTGGAGAGATTAACTCTTTTTTTCTCTGACCCACATACCAAAAGGGATGACGTTCAGTGGAGTATTCGTAATACTGAGGGGAGATTTTCTAGACAATTTTTTATATGGAGGGTGATATCTTACCATGGATAGTTAGGATATCTACACTATAGATCCCTAGTTGCGTATATATATTATCATATTGATTGATCAGTTTTGTATTACTCATATATACTTAAAGATGAGATACTTTTCTCTCGTTATCTTAATCATTTTTAAATAGATGGTTAGTGCTTTTATTTTATTTTCGATGTTATGTTCCACTTTTATCATGCTTAGAGGGAATATTCTTTTTAAGTTATCGTGCTTAGAGGGTGCGTTCCTTTATCATGAAACCCCTTTCAAACAGCTTTACATTTGCATTCTTATACTTTTCTCTCAATATTTTTTTATCATTCTTAAAGAGATGGGTAGTGCTTTTATTTTTATTTGCATTTGCTATGTACCACTTTTATCATGCTTAGAGGGGACATTTCTTTGTCATGCGACCCTCTCACATAGATTTACATTTCCATTCTTATACTTCATCAATGTGGAATAGATTTATATTTTCTCGTACCTCGATGTGGGAATGGAATTTAACCTTTTCTTAACCTTTACATCGCTCTTGGATACAATAGCTCAAGGAGAGATTCTGCATAGGGAACACCCCTTACCAGAATGTCTTATTACATTTATTTTCATAAATCTCTCCCAGTAAACATACCTCATCATTCTCTCGATATTCTTTTATCTAAAGATTAACGATACTACATCATATATCATACACTAAACGTAATAGATATCAAACCCTACACTCGATATTCATACATGAGAGTTCAAGCACAGACATCGAAGCACTGAACGTAATAGATATCAAACCCTAGACTCGATATTCATACATGAGAGTTCAAGCACAGTCATCGAAGAATTACTATCAATACATTTAATTCAAACATCCCCGGAACCCCCGTTACCCACCCCGCCCCATCACAATATCGAACCCTAGACTTCGATATTCATACATGAGGGTTCAAGCACACACACACACATCGAAAAGAATTCACATTTAATTCAAACATCCCCGGAACCCCCCCCCCCGTTACCCATCCCACCCATCACACATTACACATCACACACACACACACACACACACACACACAATCATCATCATCCCAACCCTCAAAAACATCTCACTGCACAGGGGAGAACGGCACTACGCCAACACTCCCCTTCTTTTACAACTCGATTTTCATATAGGAGAGTTCTAAATCAATGAGCATTCTACATCACTCATATATTAACACAGAGGAGAGTTCAACATCTTATCTACACTGTGCTGATTCTCTCAATTCTATACTACTCAGGTTGTTTCAAAGCGACACCGAACGATTACTGTCCGCGTAATATAAAGGTGCGTAATTTCGCCTAGTGCGTAGATACGGTAACTGTTTATAAAAAAACTATATACTGCAATGCAATACAGTGCAAAACTAATTATGCAGCCATAAAAGTATACCATGAAGTATATACGAAATGATATATCAATGAACACTTATTTAACAATGAACATCTGTTTTTCTGCTTTAGTAGACATATATGAATATTGTAAACCTGTCACATAAAGCAGAAATAATTCAATTTGATTTCAATTCTTTTCTATCACCCACAGTTTCCTCATAATGTAACTTCATTATAAACCAGAAAATTAGCAGAACATGTTCTAGGAATGAAAAATAAATTAGGGTTACAATATTGTGACTTTGTGGGTTCGTGAAATGAAAAGTCCAATTGCACCACTCTAAAATGTTCTTTATTTCCACCGACTTACAGTTAAACACTTACCAATTACACAGAATTACGTAATGCACACAATTACGATTCACCAGTTCGTCCGTTACAATTTCACTTGCACTCGCGATTACGTAAACGCACGTACGCAGTCCGTCCCCTCACTGGGCGTTCCTCACAGCTGTTCACCAAACACTGACTGACTTCACTCATTGCAGCCCTTTTTATAGGAATATCACTGTTTTCTAGAAGTCTCTGGTTTCAGTGAATCACCGCGAAAATTCCAGAGGACAGGGAAGGGGAAAGAGGCGGCCAGCGACAAGTGACACTCCCCTATTCAACCCCTCAGTTAGTGACAGAGACTAATGGGAGGGTGTGGCTTGGCTGCCTCTGGCCCCTTACTCAGCTGTCGTTGGTTGTGCTTTCCGCTAATTGGGTGACAATATCTGCAAAGCTTTTATCCAAATCTAAACAAGAGAATATCTCTAGTACATAGTATTATGTGTCCATTTTCTTATATTTCCTTTCTCTGTTCCCCTTAAACATTGTCTGTATTGCGAGAAGGTATGCTTGAGGCCTTTCTGTCATAACACTATTTACTGCTTCTAGATTGGGACCAGTCACTTTATAGCGTCCAGTGTCTCTCTTTTTGCGAGTAACTGATCCTGTATCTTGGAAATGTTTGATGTACCTATTGGTTTTAAAAGACATAAGGATAGCAACATTAATAGACATTTTAATTAAGCGTGAGAATGACAAAAATTAACATCGTGTGCTGATAACACGTAAGACGTTTATGTTACAAACAAAAGTATGTCAATTTGACGTTACCTCGACACTTTTGACAACATTACACTCCGAGGGACTTGTCTGAATGCCGGATAGCGTTGCATAAACTGCTCTATACAGCGGTTTAAATTATATTTGTACGTCGCACCAATTTTAATGCCGGTACGAACGTAGCATTCAACCAGGAAGACGTGGAGGTCTGTGTTCATATCTGGGAGAAGCTGGTTGTATTAGTTACTAGCGCAGCCACACTGAGAGCGCTGTAATTTGCTTATCTACTGTTCCACAAACATTACCGCTTCTTCTCCGTAGATGGCACTATTATTTCAAGATAGACTCACCACTCAACTATGACGTCATTCTTGCTGAATCGGAGGGCGGGAAATAACGAATAAAAATGAACATCGTGTAGAGGTCGACGGGCAATACAGAACTAGCACCGGTCTTCTGGGCCGATTGCACGCCTACAGAAGTATTTCTATACTGCTGAAACAGGCCAACCAATCACCGAATGTTGTCCATCAAAACGTCTGTATTGTCAACGTCATTATAGACAACATATGATTTCTGTGAAGTTATAAGTCGAAATATAATGTATATTCTCTTGAAACGATAACGACATTTCATTTGTTTAAATGAAAGTTTAGCTCTCATAACAGCAAGTAGATGGAAGAATACGAATCTGTAAAAAAAACAATACCGTGGATAGCATTTGTATACCGATCAGGGAAAACGATAAATTCTCAGTCAGACTGGTGGGTAGCGGGAGTTGAATCAAGGTTCTTCCAAATGCGAGTCTAACAATTAACAATGAAGCCAAATCGTGCGGCAGTTACAGAATGTAACACAGTTCATAGAGAACCTAAGGAGGTAGGTTAAGTTACCAGCACTGAATGCAGGAACTTTGCATCGTAACGGGATAAACCATAAAAATGCTTTATCCAAAAATAGCGAGCAAATATTTTTCCGTTTTCAAATCATATGAAGCTTACGTAGTGGTCTGCTTCAGAACTATTCCTCCAGTTTCTGAGCTTTCAAAAACTAGTTCATTCCAGTGTTGTGTTTAATTGAGGCGAAGGTAGGTATTTGTATTGCATGACAGCAATCTGTAGGATGTAAAGTGAAAGTCATGATTCTGTAATCTTTGCGGTAATAAATTTAGTGGGGTGGATTTAGTAGCTTGATGATGATATGATGATGATGATGATGATGATGATGATGATGATGATGATGATGATGATGATGATGATGATGATGATGATGATGATGATGATGATGATGATGATGATGATGATGATGATGATGATGATGATGATGATGATGATGATGATGATGATGATGATGATGATGATGATGATGATGATGATGATGATGATGATGATGATGATGATGATGATGATGATGATGATGATGATGATGATGATGATTATGGTGATGGTGATGGTGATGGTGATGGTGATGGTGATGGTGATGGTGATGGTGATGGTGATGGTGATGGTGATGGTGATGGTGATGGTGATGGTGATGGTGATGGTGATGGTGATGGTGATGGTGATGGTGATGGTGATGGTGATGGTGATGGTGATGGTGATGGTGATGGTGATGGTGATGGTGATGGTGATGGTGATGATGATGATGATGATGATGATGATGATGATGATGATGATGATGATGATGATGATGATGATGATGATGATGATGATGATGATGATGATGATGATGATGATGATGATGATGATGATGATGATGATGATGATGATGATGATGATGATGATGATGATGATGATGATGATGATGATGATGATGATGATGATGATGATGATGATGATGATGATGATGATGATGATGATGATGATGATTGTGTTTTAAGGGCGCTCAACTGCTGGGTCATCAGCGCCCATAAAAACCAGTGGAGCTAAAGACCAATTGGAAGGCTAAAACACTAAAAGAATAAAAGGCTAAAACACTAAGGGACTAAAAGGCTATCAATCAAATAAAAACAAGATAAAACACCCACACGACGGTGGCAAAGACTAAAAAAGAAACTAAAACCAATAAAACCAGAAAACAGGTTAAAATGGTTAAAATATCCAGACTCTTAGGGCCTAAATCCTAAAATTTACAGATAAAACGAACGCTAAAACTTTGCCTACCGCCGTCTCGTCATCCGCGAGTATCTCTGACAAGCTGGCCGGCAGCTGGAGAGACCTCCGGAGACGCGCGAATCTAAAACATTCTAAAAATACATGACACACCGACAGTTCGGCACCGCAGAACGGGCAAACCGGAGCCGGTGTCCGGTTTAATAATGTTGTGGCTAAAATGGCAGTGTCCAATGCGCAACCGAGCCAAAATAACCTCTTTCCGCCGCGATAATTGACAGGTCACCCAGTGATTTGGAAGCTCCTTTACCGTTCTGAGCTTGTCACGGAGAGCAGACCATTCGTCGCGCCAGCACGAGAGCGCCGCCCTAAGCACAAGCCGAAAGTCTTCCGCGGTCACAGATGAGATGGTAACACTGGCATCTATGGTTGCCACCTTGGCTGCCGAATCCGCCATTTCGTTCCCCCGCAGGCCCACGTGACCAGGAACCCATGCACACATCACGCTTACGCCAGAGACATGCAAAACGTGGAGGGCGTCCTGGATACGCTTTACGAGAGGATGGTGGTTGTACAGCGCACGGAGGCTCTGGAGTGCGCTAAGGGAACCACTTAAAATAAGGCAGTCACCCAACCTTCTGCAGCAAACATGTAAAAAAGCTTGGTATATTGCATGGAGCTCTGCAGTGTAAATGGAAGTTCTACCATGGAGAACGTATGTAAAGGGTTCGGCCCCATGGACATTCGCGCATCCAACACTAGCAGAGCTCTTGGACCCGTCGGTGAAAATTAAAATAAAATCTTTATACTCCGATAAAAATTCTAAAAACAAAGTGCGGATAGTACTCGTGGGGATTGTGGACCTGCCGTGCGCAGCCACACTAAGATGCACGGTAGGTGCAGCATGCAGCCAGGGAGGATACACCCTTTCACTCCGAGGAAGCAACCGGGGTAGCTCGAGAGCATGACTTAACCGGGTGTTCCTATAATGTATGCTTAAGCACGTTTCGGTGAAGGGTGTAAACGTCGGATGCCCAGGCATACTCAGTAACCCACAGCCATAGTTCCCCAGCAACACGTCCCGCCGATATTGCAGAGGAGGTTCTGCCGCTTCGGCGTAGAGGCTTACGACTGGGCTAGTTGGAAATGCCACGGTAGCCAAACGAATGTCAGAGTTATGGACCATGTCTAAGAGCTTAGGCACATATGGACGAGCTGAAGTATAAACGATGCACCCATAGTCCAGCTTCGATCGGATCAACGTGCGATATAGGCTGAACAGTACTGCGCGATCCGCTCCCCACGATTTCCCACTAAGTATCCGCAAAAGATCAAGAGAACGTTTACATCGTGCTTTCAACTGCGCTATATGCGAGAAACAAGACAGTTTTCTATCGAAAACCAGTCCCAGGAACCTAGTTTCATCGGCAAGTGGTAAAACATGGCGACCAAGTCGGAGCAAGGGTGGTAGCCGACGTTTCCGGCGCCAGAAGTTAACGCAGACTGTCTTCTCAGTGGAGAACCGAAAGCCGTTCTTTAGTAGCTTCTTCGACTTATGTAGATCATAATGTGCAATTTTAATACGATTCAACTGGCAGTGATTATGGTCCATTTAAGTAAGCAATTCGCATTTATGGCACACAAAATGGTCAAACCTTAAGGTTTCCCATGCAGCGCTCAACTTTCATTTGGCACAAGCAAATTTTTACTTTCTCTACTATATAAGTTAAACAGGGTAAGTTTTGAATTCCTCCTAGAAATTGTATAGCAACGTTTAGGTGTAAATTTACATTTTTAGACTTCTGAAAAAGACATTTTATAGAACATTTCGCATGTGTGTACACAGAATTACTGAAAAACAATGTCAGTTAAATAAACAAGCTTGGTACAGGATTAACTTCAGCATCTTTCAAGGGTTAAAGCTAAAGATTTTCACGTATATCCTCCCGCTCCAGCCTACGACTTATGTAGAATATTTTTGCAAAATGTTTATTTTCTCAAAACTTGCTTTAACAGTTTAATTAAAACACCATATCTTTTAGTATATTGCGTACTAAGATCTGTACGTGGTACTTATCAAGTCGAAAATGTCTGTGGTCCTCATATTCCCAAGCGTTTCAGTTCTGATAAGTAACTTACACTTCGTGGTTAGCTAACTACTTTTTGTAGTATTTGAGAACGCAGCAAAAAGCAATAATAAACCAAAATTACTAATATACTGTTGGGTGTTACATCATTTAATACTGTTACCGTACGTATTCAAAACTAGAACCATTAGTATCAACTATCTACTTCATCATTGTTGACATGGCAGTTGACAAATGCATTGTCAGTTTAGCTTACACAACCAAATACGTGTACACAATTTAACCTACAAATCAAATATTTCAAAAAGCTATTTTCCTGACAGATTATATACAAGATGTTACAGACTTCGGGTATGGGTTCTTCACACCAAAAGAAGGAAAAAGGTTCATATGAATATGCCCCACAAGCCTTTGTTTTCTCGTTAGGAGGTGTTCAACACATTGGTACACTTATGGCACACAAAATTCGTAATAAATGCTCGAAGTGTCCTCCTCTTGCTACTATGCATGCCTTACTCGTTGAATCATGGAATGTCGCACCATTTCAAAAACTCCGGGATGGTGGTGAATGGTTTTGCAGACTTCAACGACACGTCGATCAAGCGTTTCTGCATGAGGGATAGCAACTCCACATTCACAGAGAGGTCATGCTCTTCAGGATGATTTAAATGAAATCTGTAATTGGGCTGCGGCTAACAAAATGTCAATTAATGCCAAGAAAAGTAAGTCCATTGTTTTTAGTAGGACTAAGGGCAAAATTATTGTTAACTATCACATGGGAGGGGTGCAAATTCCACAGGTGGACAGCTGCAAATACTTGGGAGTGTACCTGGCAAGTAATGCTGGATGGGACGAACAAGTAAATTCCACATCTAGGAATGCGTGGAAGGCATTACATTTCGTAATGAGAATATTGAAAAAGGGGAGCGCTAGGTCCAGGGAAATTGCCTACAAGGCCTTAGTGCGGCCGGTTATGGAATATGGAGTAGCATGCTGGGACCCGTATAGAGCTAACCAAATCGATCCATTAGAAAAAATACAGAAGAGGGCAATAAAATTCATAAAAAGAGGCAAGTATTTTGGGCCTATAAAAGGAGATGAGACTAAATGGGAGGAATTAAGAATTAGGCGTAAAAAACATAGGTTGGTAGCATTATTCAAAGCTAATGCTGGTGTAAAGGCATGGGTGGACGTTAGTGTAAGGTTAGATAATCCGAATTATTATGGACGAAACGATCATAGGTATAAAATTAAGGATATAAGATACACAACCGACGTAGGAAAATTTTCTTTTGTTAATAGAACCATTGAAGAATGGAATGAATTGCCTGTAGCAGTCTTTCAGGGCTGTCCCCTGTCGCTAAAGAAATTTAGAAAAAATCTAGATGGTTTATGGTTTAACTTTTGAATTATAATAGTATATAATATGTAAATAGAGAAGTAATTAGATATGCTTTAAGTGACTAAAGTAAAATAATATCATGTTTGTATTGTTTGCTGTGTTATTGCTGTAAATCTAGTATTTGTAATTTGATCTGTATTCTTAATTCTGCCACCGGGTAGTACCCAATTGCAGTGAATAAATACATACATACAAATGAAATGTGTAGTGTTTAACGCCCGCTTTTACTACATACGGCACCGCAGGCGATGACACTGATGATACATGAGATGAAGATGGAGCACCGGTGGAATGAGATGGCGGGGGAAACCGGAGATCCCGGAGAAAACCCGCCCCAGCGCCGTGTTATCCACCACAAATCTCACTTTGAGGTCGCCTGGGATCGAACCCGGGCCGCCTTGGTGAGAGCTAAGTGGTCTAACCACTGAGCCACGGCGCGGCCACAGAGAGGTCAGGAGAACGTACAGGCCATGGAACTATTCCTCTTCTGCCTGTACATCGGTCATGGAGATACCACGCAGTGCATCTCGAACAATGCGACTAAAATATTTCGGGGCCCCATCATGCAAAAACTTTATTTGCAGAGGCACATCTTCCTGAAGTAGGTCGGAAAGAGTGTGTTGGATAAGTCCCTGTAGACAGCACCAGTAAGACGTGCTGGTAAAACGTATGGACCTACCAGACAGTCACCTACAATGCCAGCCCACACATTCTGACTAAACTGTTGCTGATATCTAGCCTGAAGTACAACATGAGGATTACGATCTGCTCATACGTGTAAATTGTGGAAATTAGTAATTCCATCTCTCCCAAACTTCGTCTCCTCTGTAAACAAAACTGCCGAGACAACAATGGATTGGCTGTTTGTGCTACAAACCATCGGCAAAAGTTTTCCCGTGGTGGATAATCGGCAGACGAAAGGCTCTGCACACACTGAATATGATATGGATAGAGGAACTCCTCGTGAAGCACCCTCCATGCTGTCACGTGTGATGTACCACATGCCACAGCCAATTATCTTCTACTGATATCTGGATCATCTTCGACACACTTCAACATCTATTCTTCCCCTTCTGGAGAACGAACAACTCTTGGTCTTCCTCGATTAATAGTCCGTTGTGCAATGGTTCATGTCTCAGCAAGGCGACGATAAACAGTGACAAAGGTTGGATGTTTCGGTTGTCTACGAAAACTCCATCTGTTAGAGCCGTACAGCCTCGCGTCCATTACAATTTGCGCGACTATACATAAAAATCATGTCTGCCTGTTCACGAAATGAATAACCCGCCATGGGGAACGAAACACGTGCAATTAACTCACTACATGTACACAATTGAAAATTTGAAGACACACTGATAACAAATGACAGACGTAAACAAGTCTGCGTAGCAACACTTCGCCATCTACCGTATGTAGTACAAAAGATCGGCGCCTTCTATGAGTACATAGAGAAATGAAGTTTTGAGGTTGGACTCCGAAGGCCATTGAACTCACACTTTCATTGGGACAGGAATAACGCGAAAACCAAGGATTATGGGATATATGTGCATATGAACTTTTGTCCTTTTGCTGTAAGGAACCCATACCTGAAGTTTGTAAAAGTATTTCTGAAACATCCTATATATATACATTTCTAGAAATATTCTAAGAAGAATAAAAAGATAGCAACACAACTCAAATGACTTAGCTCCAAGTAAAGCTCCCTAGAACTCTATCGTTGTTGTGATATGAAGTATTTTAGAGATATTCCTTGTACTTGTTCTGAATTTTCCAACTCATCCTTCTCAAAGGAAGCCGTTATTTATATCTCTTGGTCATGCAAGTAGAACAGAATTCCAATGCCATCACATAGCAACCAGCTTTAAAATATTTGACTATCGCTAAATTCTACTGTATTCCATTATTCCTTTGCAGCTAGAAGAAAATTAGTAATAATGTAATGTTTATCTTGAAGAATATAGAGGAATAAGTGTTAGTAAGAATTATTTGTTCAGTAGTAGAGAAATTAATGTGGCTACACACATAATATTTGTTCTTTGGACACCGTAACACAAAATCTATCAAATTTGATACTTAAATTAACTGTTCTTCAAGCATGCGACACATTTATTTTCCCAAAACTGCATTTACAAAGAGAAATAGAACATTTGAATTATTATTATTACAAATTAAAAACAACAAATGGAAATTATTTGAGCAAAAATTAATTTAACTAGGTTAGGAGGGTCAAGGAGAAGCCCCTGTAGTATAACAGAAACTACAGAAAGCCCCTGTATTTTATTTTGTCAGGGTTACATAAGTACACATCATGTAAACTACGCAGCAGTTTGTCCCCTATGTCTGTATGTAAATCACATTATATAACTCTTTTTCTAGGATACGCTGAACGAGCTAGGTACGTTGCTTGACGTCATGGTTTGGATACACGGAGGTGGATTTGTCTCCGGAGCAGGTTCCTTCTACGGTCCCAACTTCTTAATGGACCACGACATTGTCCTCGTTACGCTAAACTATCGATTGGGACCATTAGGTAAGTTAAATGCTAATTCAAGGGTAACACTGAATTTAGTAAAAAAAAAAAAAATGAAACAAGAATTGGCTTGAACCAGTTTCAATATTTTGTTATTTCTCTACATTTTCGGATAGGTTGACACCATTCTTTAAAGCAAAGATCCACACTGGTTCACTGTAACGTGCTGTAAGAGCAATTCAAACTAAATGCACGTCAATAAACTCGTAAAAGAACTATAAAGCACTGTAAAATATTTAAAAACATATATGGCTCTAGAAACATGCTATTCTAAACGTTTTTCATATCATAGGGCTACTTACTGTTTACATACACTTGATAATTGTGTATCATGTGCTACACTAGTAAATAATTGTTTAAAATGTATCCCCTCAGATTAAAGTAGTCGAGTAGTTAGACCGCATGCCTCTTTACCAAGAAACTGTGTGAGAGACAAAGCGGCGTCCGGGCGTCATTTCATCATAATTTCATATTATCTCCTTCCTGGCTCTCATATTAGCCTTCGGCTGATTAACCCTCCTAGATACGCTCTCTATTCCACAGATTGTGTACCCTAGATGGGCCTCTGACTGTTCACTAGTAAGGGTGTGTACCCATCCCCACATTAGAAGTAACTAAACATAGGAAAGAGAGGCCAGAGAAGGTTGTGACGTGCTCCACGTTCACAGGTCCCCGAGCTCGAAACTTCTCAGGATGACCTATCGTATAAGGTTATTCTCGGGCTTTTCCTTATCCTGAAAGATGAATGTCTGGATTCATTTGAACATCATTTCATTCATCCGATATGACTTTATGTTGGACAATTTCCCTTAACCTGAAAGATGAATGTATGGTAACTCTAAGCTCTATGTACCCTTTTAGTTAATTGATGGAAATTAATCATTTCTCCACATTAGCCGTATATAGGCTAAGGTTTTTGATAGATAGGTTCAACATAAAAAATTCAATGCCATGGCCGGGAAAATATGAGTCAACTGGAGAATTTAATGTCAGGACGGCACGTTGGCCATGGTAGCTCAAAGGCTAAGAGCAACTGGACGGAAAGCAGGAGATCCGTGGTTTAAATCCCGGCCATGGTATTGAATTGTTCATGTTGACTCTATCTATGTACCCTTTACTCATTTGAAAAACATTTCATTAATCGTCCGATATGACTTAACGTTGGAGGTTTGCCCTTATCCTGAAAGATGAATGTCTGGTAATTCTAGCCTCTATGGACCCTGGACTCATTTGAATAAGATTTCATTCATCGTCCGATATGACTTAACGTTGGGGGTTTTCCCTTATCCTGAAAGATGTATGTCTGGTAACTCTAAGCTCTATAGACCCTGCGCTTATTTTAACATCTTTTCATTCCTCGTCCAATATGACTTAACGTTGGAGGTTTGCCCTTAACATGAAAGATAAATGTCAGATAGCCGTAAGCTCTATGCACCCTGGATTCATTTGAACTCATTTCATTCATCCGATATGACTTAACGTTGGAGATTTTCCCTTAACCTGAAAGATGAATGTCTAAGCCCTATAGAACCTGGACTCATTTGAACATGATTTCATTCATCGTGGGATATGACTTAAGGTTGGAGGTTTTCCCTTATACTGAAAGATGAATATCTGGTACCTCTAAGCTCTATGGACTCTGGACTCATTTGAAAATCATTTCATTTATCGTCCGATATAACTTAACAATGGACGTTTTCCCTTATCCTGAAAGATGAATATCTGGTACCTCTAAGCTCTATGGACTCTGGACTCATTTGAACATCATTTCATTCTTCGTCCAATATGACCTAACGTTGGTGGTTTTCCCTTATCGTGAAAGATGAATGTCAGGTACCCTAATCTCTATGTACCCAGAATTCATTAGAACTTCATTTCATTCATCTATGTTTTTAGAGGGAGCAAGAAATGTGGGAAACACGTGCTTAGAAAAGGCATAACAATTAGTAAAAGCTATAGTGTTACAAGTCGGGGACTATTTAACATTCAGTGTTCTGTTCCCGACAGAGAATTCAAATAATTTAATGTTACAGACCATGCTACAAATCCGATTAATCATCCGCAGAGACATAGCAACTTACCAATAGAGATGGTTTCAGGTTCGCAATTGGGTTTCCCCATGTTCGATTGCAGTCTACTGCCTATTGCGATAACTTTTTCATGAGCTTCCATGGTCGTTAGGCGAATACTGCGTTGGCTTTTCCTTCTATAAGGTTTTATTTTCGTTTTTCTTTCCTCGTCCTTCAGATTCGCATCTATGTTTCTTTATATATACCGATCCCCGACAGGTGGTGCGGAGCTTAATCAGAAGTGCAATGGGTAGTATTTAACGAGCGCTTTTACCGGTGGATCGAGATGGCGGGGGAAACCGGAGATTCCGGAGAGAACCACCCCAGCGCCGTGTTGTCCATCACAAATCTCACTCTGTGGTCCCTGGAATCGAACCTGTGCCACCTTGGTGAGAGGTGAACAGTTTAACCACTCAGCCATGGCACGGCCAACTTGCTTAAAAGAAAGAGTACTCCCCGTGGACATTGTCTCAGAGACGATGTTTAAGATATTTACATGCAATATAACATTTTCATATTGAATTTTCTGGAATGGCGTTATAAAACCTCTTTATCCTGGATGAATTATGCATAAGTAACAAACTGTGAGAGTAAGACAACTTCTGAGTACACAACAAATGCATATGTCGTTTAAAGCACACAGTTTATGTCAAATTAATTTTGTTGGGAAAGTTTACCACCTCCAAGATGGTCCTTGCTATCCTATAAATGTTCCATTATCTCTCAAATATGAAGCCGTTATCAGTTTCTTTTCTTTCTTGCTGATCATGCAAAGATGACAAAATTTAAAAGTAATTACGTAAAGACGAGCCCTTAAAAGATATGACTATCACTTAAGCCTGCTCTATTCTGCTATTTTCATTATAGATACAAAGAATACATATTGAAAGCATTTCTATAATTATTTAATTTAATTAAAGTTTATAAGCATTTAAAGTTTAGTTTTTTGAACAACTCCGTGGTGAGGAGTCCGCGTAGTGAAGCAGTTCAGATATCAGTTAAGATTTTCAGAAAATTTGCTACGTTTGCAGCTCCGTGGTGAGGAGGCGGTGTAGTATAGCAGTTCAGGTATCAGTCAGTTGAGTTTTGCAGAAAAGTTGCTACGTTTCCAGCTCCTTCGTGAGGAGTGGGCGTAGTGTAAGCAGTTCATGCATCAGTCAGTTGAATTGTGTGGAAAAGTGTGCTACGTTTCCGGCTTCGTGGTGAGGAGTGGGCATAGTGAAGTACAAGGGTTGTTCAATAAAGAAGGATCATAATTTTTTACGGTCATGATTTTTCGCACTAAAATTCAATCTCATTAGCTTAATGTGAAACAAACACGCCGTAGTAGTTTCATTGTTGCTACTCCTGGTTCCCGCCTGTGAGAACCAGACAAGTTCGGACATGCTCGGTATCGCCTACCACTGCAATGGAGGTAACACGTGAGGAACAAAATGCGGCTTTTAAATTCTACTTTCGGCTCAACAAACCTTAAGTTGAGACCTATACGATGTTACAGGATGCCTATGGAGAGTCTGTTTTCCCTACAGTACAGCTCGAAGTTGGTTTAAAATGTTTAAAGAGGGGAGACAATCAATTTCAAAAGAAGGTGGACCCGGTGCTCCAGTTACTGCTCTTACCATTGTGAGAGAAGATCAATGAATTACCTTAAGATCACTTTCTGAAATGCTGAACATTTAATTGGGTGCCACCCACAGTTCGGTGAAACATTACTCATGAGACGTGTTTGTGCGCGAAGGGTTCCTAGACTGTTGATTCCCGAACAGAAGGACATTCGCATGCAGGTCTTTCAAACGTAATCACTGCTGATGAAACTTGGCTACATCATTTTGATCCTGAGAGCAAACAGCAAAGCTCATTGTGGAAATCTCCTTCATCATCAACCCCCAAATAAGCAAAAGTGGTAGCTTCTGCTGGGAAAGTTATGGTTATCTCATTCTTTGATATTCATGGTTTGGTTTACGGCTTATGGTTGAATCGACGAGTGCAGCTCCGTGGTGAGGAGTCCGCGTAGTGAAGCAGTTCAGATATCAGTTAAGATTTGCAGAAAAGTTGCTACGTTTGCAGCTCCGTGGTGACGAGGCGGTATAGTATAGCAGTTCAGGTATCAGTCAGTTGAGTTTTGCAGAAAAGTTGCTACGTTTCCAGCTCCTTCGTGAGGAGTGGGCGTAGTGTAAGCAGTTCATGCATCAGTCAGTTGAATTGTGCCGAAAAGTATGCTACATTTGAAGCTCCGTGGTGAGGAGTGGGCACAATGATGTAGTTCAGGCATCAATCAGTTAAATTGTGCCGAAAAGTGTGCTACGCTTCCAGCTCTGTGGTGACAGTGGGCATGCCGTGGAACGGAGCAGGAAGAGTTCAGGCATTTATTTCGGCTCCATTGTAAGGAATCTGCGGGATTGAAACAGGAAATGAAGTAATTCACAAGCGAATATCGTAATTGTTGTGTTCAGAGTAGGCGTGCAGACGTGTAAGCAATGTGTACGTCAGAGAGATTACGACCAGCAGAGGACGGTATGTGCTACAGAGATGTAAAGAAGCATTAAAGACGTGCCTTGAAGTTGCGTATTTGTATCAAAGAGTAGGACTGTAGGTTAGAATTGTTCTAACAAATTTAGTGATAGTAATGAAGTTTGAGATGAACTTTAGTCCTTTTGTTGTGCTTATCACAATGCCAAATTTCTTGTTTAAGTTTCCTATCTCCCAAAGATGATAAACGAAGATTTTAAAGACATTCCTGCCACCCCAAACTATTTTCTGTATGTAAATGTCTTACAACGTTTAATTCCAAAATTATGAATGAAGTACCATATTCCAATGTGTAAGGACTATAATACAATGAAGCATAAAATTCCAACATGGAAGGAGAATCATGATATATAACGAGAAACAAGAACAAGATATCCACTTATTAAAAAGTGTCCAAGGTCCAGCTACATTAATCACGTGGGAAAAAAATCTTCTTAAAGAAATATGAAAGAAAATTGTTTAATTTTGACACTACCTTTGAAGACAACCCAAACTTCAAGGTCATCAAGATCCCGACAGACGCACCTATGACCTTCAATGAGTTCAGCAAACCAACCTCCATTAGTCGACAACAGCTGGTAATGTTAGGAAGATCCTAACGAGACGCGTTCTAGGTAAATACTAGCAATAAATGGAGCATTGAGTATTAGTTCGAGTCAAAATTATATTAAGTACCATATATTTAAAAAATTATATGACACATTGTGTACACTGAATTTTGTTGGAAAAGCCCAAGAAGTCCTTTACATTATAAAAAAAATTATGTTTAATTTTTTACAATACCTACACCATAAGAGAATAGACGAAAAGCTACCAATGTATAACCGTAAATCAGATAGAAAAATGTGCCTTTTAAGATATACTTTATAGAAGACAAACGAGAAGAAGGATAATGACTACAGGAATCCCTGCCAATATAGCACAATATTTTACTTTTCTGATAGGGCGACCAGCACAATCTCTAATAACGAGGCAGCTTTGGATTTCACCTTTCGGTAAATCCCAAAGGCCGGGATCTGTACAGGATTTACTCAGAGGATTCCCGGAACATGCGTAGGAAGCTTAACATGCATAATATATGGAGTATACCGTGTTTGCCTGCGAAACAGGTCTGCTAACATGATCTCTTTACTCCGGTACCTCTCGCTGCTTGATTGTACATTACTGCATTACCTTTTACTTCTGTACACATTAAGCACCTCATGTTTCTAAAGGTAGACATACATAGGTAAATTTAAACCAATAACAAGCAATATTTTGGAGTTGGTTAACTCAATATAAAAACATGTACTTCACATAAACTGTACACTTTAATGAGATCTTTAAAACTTGGAGTTGTGAGAGGAAAAGATGATGATGATGATGATTAACCTAGTTGAACATCTAGTTGCTCGATTCTAGTAGTTCCACGGCTGCTCCGGTATTCGCATAAGCTCTTATTTTCAGGGGGGTGTCACATGGGTAGTGATAATTTGGTTATAAATAAAATTACCTGTAGTACCTCCTTTCTTCTATAAGAATTGATATTTTAATTAAAATGAAACTTTTCCAACAATTAGTTACACTTTACAAAGCTTTATATACGTTGATAGTATATTAGTTTGTGCAATCTTTTATAACTTTCCACTTTCCAATGCAAGATACTGAAGCACAAATTCTGCAGAAATGCAGACACACGCAAAATACGTCTTTACACTTTCACGTCCATTTGCAGAAGACAAACTGGCTTCAAGTGCCTCAGCTTTTATAGTCCTACCGTTGTCATAACGACAGCTAAACATTTTTCAACTTTTCTACATATATCGTCATTCTTTTTAAATACATTTTTCTTAACGTAATCTTAAGATTTAAATAATAAATATTTTACTAATTTTAATTCAAAAATTAACTTAAAATAAATACTTAAACCATTTCAGATCCAAAGTTTCTCTGCAATAAGATTTCGTCTCTCTCTTAGGTTTATTAGTTCTGCAAAATATATCCAGACTAAAAGGATCTTTAGAGGGTATTCCTATAAAGTTCAAGATACACATTTAATTTACCATGAAAATATTTTAAATATATGAATTTTAATCAAAATGTTTCACCATTATCTATACTCAAAATTTTCGAAACAAGGTAGTTTGGGGTGGCGTGCAAGGATGTTCTTCAAAATTTTTGAGTGACATCCTTGGAAGACATTCAAGAGTTCGAATCTCGATCAGGGTGAATTACTTGGATAAGGTTTTTTCCGGGGGTTTTCCATTATTCTCAAAGACGAATTTCTGTTAACTCTAAGCTCTATGGACCCTGAACTCATTTGAACATTATTTCATTCATCGTGCAGTATGACTTAACGTTGGAGGTTTTTCCTTATCCTAAAAGATCAATGTCTGGTAGCTGTCAAGTCGATGAACCCTGGACTCATTTGAACATCATTTCATTCGTCGTCCAATATGACTTAAAGTTGGAGGTTTTCTCTTATCCTGAAAGATCAATGTCTGGTAACTCTTAGCTCTATGTGCCTTGTAATCATATGAACATCATTTCATTAATCGTCCAATATGACAACGTTGGAGGTTTCCTCTTATTCTGAAAGATGAATGTCTGGTAGCTCTCAAGTCTATGGACCCTGGACTCATTTGGACATCATTTAATTCATCGTCCGATATGACTTAACGTTTGAGGTTTTCCCTTATTCTAAAAGAAGAATGTTAGGTAACTCTAAGTTCTATGTACCCTGTACTCATTTCAACGTCATTTCATTCATCGTCCGATATGACTTGACGTTGGAGGTTTTCCCTTATCCTGAAAGAAGAATGTCTTTACGCTAAGCTCTCTGTACCCTGCACTCATTTCAGTTTCATTTCACTCATCGTTCGATATGACTTAGCGTTGGAAGTTTTCTAAAAATGCCGATTTAGAAGACGCCGACTAAAGCGATACCGGCTTCCCCGCATGACTTTCTGGCATAACTGTTAACAACAAAGCCTTTACAACAGCCCCTAGTTAACTAATATCCATGAAAGAATTTGTCTGTATTTCAAAATTACATCATTCTTTTAAATTACCTAATCCATCAGCGGCGCACAAGGGTCGTTGCACCGCAGACTGCAGCCTTTGAGAAGCAAAGAAGTGATGCGTCACTTTCGCCGGCCACCCTATAAACTCCACATCCCATCACGTCGTAGTGAAGCCCAATCCAGGGCAAGTACACTTTGACACGCCTTAGGCTGTCCCTCGACCTGCCATCGGCGGCAACATTCACAGAACAAAAGAAAAGCATTTTTGTATTGGCGTTGTTTAAGCTGTTTTCATTGGTTGTTTATTACAACTCCTTTAACTGAAGTCATTCAAGATAACACAGCTATACTGCAACGTAGGAAACAATAACAATAAAAATAACATTTGTACTCCCCTTCCTTATCTAAGTATTTATGCCCAACCGAAAACAAATCTTTACCATAAGTGGAATACAAAGACCCACTTCGTATTAATTTGGCAATATATTTCTTGCACTATCTGCCGAAAACGTAACGGAAAATCGATTGTCTAAATTGTACATCAGCTTACAAACTTCTAGCACGTATACAGATCAGGATTTTCACTACTACGTTTTATTAACCTGCTTTCTTGTTTATTTGTATAATAAAACAATATTAAAGTAATGCATATAATATTTAACAGTTTTGTTTAACATCTAAGTCCTCCAACGTAAAGTCATATCAGACGATACCGAGCGGGATGGCTCAGGCGCTTTCGTCTGAGGCCCGCATTCGGGAGGCTGGGGTTCGATTACCGAGGCCGATCTACCTGACTCATGGTTTTTTTCGGGGGTTTTCCTGGGTCGCTAGGCGAATGCCGGGTAGGTTAATTACATTCCCCGAATTTCCTGTTACTCCATTTTATCTCCAGTATCATTTCATATCATCTCTCATCTGGTGATCTCTTTCAGGGTAGAAGTGGAGGCGGGTGTCTCGGTGGTGCATGACAGGATGATATGCTCTGAGGAAAACTACTTCCTCCTCCGGTAAGTTGCCGGCCTCCACTCCTCTGCTGGGACCATTTCGTGATCGCCGATCAGGGACCTTTGGGGCTCGGATCGCCTGTCTCGGACCATTAGGGCTCGGCTGCTGGGCTCGTTGTCGTCCTGCTGTGAGGGAGCGAGTTCGTTGTTCTGGCCTGTCGGGGGAGGTCTATCTCCAAGTAAAATGTAGGGAACCTGTCCTCTGTAATGTCGTGGCTCCTTGGGTCGGCCACTCTCTGTCTCCTCTCGCCTCATCCTTCCTCCCGGGGGTGCCCCACTTGGGGGAATAGGAACAATGTACCCAGCATGGTGGCCTACGTGCCGAATCCCCTCTGTAATGAAATCCCAAGCCCATATCAGACGATAAATGAAATGAGTGAAACGATGCTCAGGTGAACCCAGGGTCCATAGAGATTAGAGCTACCCGATATTGATCTTTCAAAATAAGGGAAAACCTCAGAAAAACCTTGTCCAGATAACTCAGCGTGACCAAGATTCGATCTGGTAACCTTTAGAACGTAAAGTAGACGTGCTACCATCTACGCTAAAAAGGCGGGCACTTAAGAGTTTGAAACAGCTTTCAGATTGAAAAATTAAGTGTGTAAATGCTAAGAATCTAGCACTAATTTGCTTTAATATCGAAATAAAAACTTTAAAAGATGATTTTGTATGCTTATTTATTTTATTTTTCTAAAAATACAAATTACACATACTAATACATTATTCATAGGCAGGTATTAAGTATTTTCTATCTCAGAAGTGCCTCTATGAAGAGAAACTAAAATAAACCTGAAATTTGCCATATATCTTCATCAAGGTGTCTGAAATCGATTGCAAACTTCCAGGTACACGAGACTATAAAACAAAAAATAAGAATTTAAATAAAAGCCATTTTAATATATCATGTTTTTAAAACGGACTAAAATGTATGGAATAATTTCTCCCAGCTCGATACAGATTGTTCCGCAAATTTGGAGTAATAATTTTTTAAAATTCATGAAAATATTTGCAAGATTTAGAACGAAAATTGTGCGTCATTTGCAATAGATGTATGTAACAAACAATTTTACTGTATTTCAAACCCATAACGTGAGTTGACTAACTATGAACGATGTTGATATAGGCTTACTTTGCTATTTGATGGAATTTGAAAATAAGTATTTTAAAATTGAAAAGAACAAGGAAAATCTCTTAAAGGGCTAACTCCAAATAGGGCTTTATTAGTGAAGTTGTGTGATGTAATGGCGTCTACATTTTTAATATAGTAATATTTCTTGTATCGTTTAAGATCAAACATTATCTAAAATGAAGATGACGTCCAACGTTATTCGCAGAAACTTCAGATGTATATTTCAATTATAAAAAATTTATTAAACATATGGCTATAAATCAAAATCATTTGAGTTGTTTCGAAAAAATCAAAATTTTCGAAAAAAGTTCCATATAAAGAATCGGTAGACTACCTGAAAATGTGGATGCCACGCCAAGTCCAGTATTAAAAAGACTTTGCGTCTATGTTTACAAATACACTTACAGACGCATGGGGACATCCAAAATTTATTTTTATTTAATGTCCCTTTAATTCAAGAGATCTCTAAACTTATACTCCCAGTATTGCATTCTTGGTGGAATTTAAGACTTCCTCCTGGTCTCATGTGTGCAGCGTTTCCCCGGTCGCTTGTTAATTTAGCGGCAACATTAGGGAATTTTACTGTTTTTTTTTTTTTTTTTTTTTTTTTTATTCATTAGTGTTGGTGGGATTCTTCTTAGGTCGTGCCCACGACTGCTCATCTGCTACGGCTTATGGCTGAAGTAGAGCATGTTAGGCATGGAGATCTCAAGGTAGTGTGACGAGAGACAATAACAATAAATGATAGACTAATCTCTGTTTATTCGAATTTACACCAATTATTATATTGTCCCCGATAAAATGTTTTCATTACTGATACACCATGAATTTCCTTATACGTTCGCTCACCTTGCATTCCGCACTGATATTAACCATCGCGTCCTTTCCCAGTTCCCTTTTAACTGCTTATATCTCTTTGTAAAGGGTTTAATGTGAATGAGCCACCCCAAAACTTCTGTCCCATTATTCACCTTTAGGATTGTCTTTTGAAAGCCTAAAGGGCATTCTTACAGGTAGTGGAAACATTTGTACGGTGGAACTTCTATCAACTCATGTGTTACAATTCACATTTTACATTTATATATAGATATCTCTTTCGTCTTTCTAAATTATTATTTATATTACACTTATCTTAATGAGGTACTTATAAAAATACCTCGTTTGTTGTAGCTGAAGTACAAATCAATGACTTGCAGCTTGCATTAAATTGTAAATAAATACAACCCATCCGAAGAATAAATGCACCTGGCCGAAAATGGAAACTTGCATAAAAACAAACAGATACGCAGTATTACGTCACCATTTACTATACCGTTCGGCAATACATCAGTTGAGTGTCTTACAGTGGACGGGTTCGAATGGAGTTAAAGTGCAAACACCGTCATACGCTCACAAAGCAGAAAATGTGTTACTGTTTTGTAAAGAAGAGAAACGTGAAGGTGTAATTCTTACATTAAATAAGGCTACAACAATGGCAGTGACAGAACTATACATAATATAGTGAAAGAAGTTCAAAATTCAAAGTGTACGGGAGAAAAATTTTGAACCTTGTTCACATCCAAAAAGGTTCGAACTCGATGAGTTTGAAAAATGTGTTGTGTACAGAACTTTTCTCGAGTTTTACGAACAGAGAAGAGAAATTCCTATAGTAAGATCTCTTTTGAAGGGAGAAAGGACACATTTTGGAGAATACTTAAAGTCATGGGATATCGATTTAGCAAGTACAAAAATATACGTCGTGTTACGTACGCTATGCTGATGATCAGATTGTACTGGACTATATTCCCGACTTCTCTGATCTCTCTAAACAGAGCGACCTCCCATAAAAACTGTACCCATTCGTCAGACAGGTAATACAATATAAGTCGTATTACGTACGCCGTATTGGTGGTCAGACTGTACTGTGCTATATTGCCGTCTTCTCTGATCTCTCTAAACCAAGCGACCTCCCATAACAACTGTACTCATTCGTCAGACAGGTAATACAATATACGTCGTGTTACGTACGCTGTACTGATGGTCAGACTGTACTGTACTATATTCCCGTCTTCTCTGATCTCTCTAAACCGAGCGATCTCCCATAACAACTGCAGTCATTCGTCAGACACGAAATAGTGACAAATAAAGTAAAAGAAATCCCAGATAACTTTAACTGCTGAAGTTCAACTGTCACATCTTCAATAATAGATACATAAAAAACTAGATGATTCAATGTACTTCATTAGTGGAGTAAAATAAACAAAAACACCAAAATTCATTTTTCGCCATGACAATATGAGTGGGGAGTATATAAAAAACGATTGTAATCGAATGTATACCTATATCTCTGAGTGCACTTGTAACATTTTCAGGTTTCCTGAGCACTGGAGACGCCCAAGCTCCGGGTAACTTCGGCTTGAAGGATCAAGTGGCTGCACTGCGATGGGTGAAAGAAAATGCGGCGGTGTTTGGTGGAGACCCTGCACGGATCACCGCGTTCGGCGAGAGTGCCGGGGGTGCCAGCGTCCATTTCCACACTATTAGTCCCCTAAGTGTGGGACTAATGGCCCGTGGTATTTCTCAAAGCGGCACCGCACTCTGTCCATGGGCCCTAACTTCACTTAATCACAGCGTGGCACAAACTCGCAAACTGGCGAAGCTATTAGACTGCCCTCCTGCCGACCCACTTCCCTGTCTCAGGACAAAGGACGCCGTGGACATCATAGCCACTGATAGACAATTCATGGTAAGTGAGATAACCAGGGTCAGGTAAATTACGATGTGCTGTACTCATAAGACTTCCTCTACTCACTCTTACCGATCAACGTGGTGCTGGCGTAGCGTGTGCTACTCACATTGGGATAGTCGGTGTTTTGATCCCCATGAACTGGACACCCTTACTTATATGTCGCTTAAGCGAGTTAACTTATAAACCGCTATTTCTAGAGTGTATGTGGCAGTCAAATCCTTTAAGAGCTATTTGCTATTTGACGGTTTTGAAATTCTATTTCCTTTGCTTGCCCACGAGATAAAGTATTGTGTTATACTCACATCACCTTCTCTACTCGATACTCTAGAAATCATTCTCACAGACGCTTACTCCTTAGCCTTTTTTAATTAACGTCTTTCAACGTAAGTCATATTGGACGATGAATAAAATGAAGCTCAAATGAGTCCAGGGTATAACTTAGAGTTATCTGACATTCATCTTTCAGGATAAGGGAAAATATTCAAAATTAAATAGTATCGGACGATGAATGAAATGATGTTCAAATGAGCCCAGCGTCCATAGAGCTTAGAATTACCTAACATTCATTTTTCAGAATAAGGGAAGACCTCCAACATTTAGTCATATGGGACGATAAATGAAATAATGTTCAAATGAGCCCAGGGGACATAGAGCTTAGAGTTAGCAGACATTCATGTTTCAGGATAAGAAAAAACCTCGAACATTAAGTCATATCGGACGATGGATGAAATGATGTTCAAGTGAGCTCAGGGTACATAGACCTTAGAATTACCTAACATTCATTTTTCAGAATAAGGGAAAACCTCGAACATTAAATCATATCGGACGATAAATGAAATGATGTTCAAATGAGCCCAGCGTCCGTAGAGGTTAGAGTTAGTAGATATGTATCTTTCAGGATAAGGAAAAACCTGGAACATTAAGTCATATCGAACGATGAAATGATGTTCAAATGATCCCAGGGTACATAGACCTTAGCGTTATCTGACATTCATCTTTCAGGAAAACGAAAACCCCCGGAAAAACCTTAACCAGATAACTCACCATGACCGTCATTCAAAATCGGAACTTCTTGAGCGTGAGCCAGACATTGTACCAGATGCAAGCTTATTTTTCTGTCTGCCTCATGCTAAAAATATAAACATTTGTAGAGATTAATTTATTACATATTGTTGTAGATACAATGGCAATATGAGAATGCACTAACCTCAATCGGTAGTCGTATCCTTAATAGCTGGTTGCCATGTAATGGCTTTAAAATTCCGTCTTCTTTAAACACTTAAGTCTTAAAAAATAAATAACAATTTCTTGTACTACAATAATTTGAAAATCAAACCAATGATACAATGACAAGGCATTTTGAAAGAAACTAACTTCACAAAAAAGTACATTTTATAAAAACTGTATGCTTTAACGAGCTCTACATTGTTTTTATAATTATTTTATTTCAATCAAAATATTGACGCCATTTAAGGGGTATCAGTCAACAATGTTCAATACATATTTCGTAGGGTAGTTTGAAATGTCGAAGATATTTTGGTAAATCTTCCGTTCAACTCAATTCTTGTGAGTTGAAATAGAAGCATTTGTTTATGCTGTTACACACTAACACACACAAACACAGACCTCATTTTAAAAATTATTTTTGGTGCGTAGGATTTATGGATCTCAAAGTATTTATATCCAGGGGACCATTGACTTTACAGTATATCACAGCAAAGAAAGTCTCCGAGGCCTTAGACGCAGGGGGATTGTAGAAGGTTCCCACACCCTCCCTGGACAGGTTTATGACACCCCATGTCAGTACAGTTACAGACCATTGAACAACATTCTGACGGCTTCTACTTATGTGAATGAATCTTCTCGGTTTTAGTGTACAGAGTGAATAGGGCGCATGTTTTTAAAGGTTCTGCTCCTTGTGTAGAATGCGTTCTCTGTCTCACATATTCGCTGATCTTGTCCCACTGTGTAAGGGAGCACATTCCTCTCATGGAGCTTCTTTGCGTTGCTGTGCAGTACTTTCCTTCCAAAGGAAGCCGTCCTAACAAGAGAGACAGAGAGAGAGAGAGAGAGAAACTGTGAAGCTGCGAATTTAGTGTTTACAAAAGAGCCCCAAGGTGAACAAAGACAAAGAGGATTAGCACAACATTAAACCAAGTGAACGTCACTGCGATAGCAATTGTTCGAAAACTAAAGCCGTCGACATGACCTAGATGTTAAAGGCGACATATAAATGAGACAAAAAATATTAAAAACACGATAACCAGCACAGAAAAAATGTCACAGGGGAAGGTCAAGATACACAATTAATCTTACTGAAGATATCTCAAACATGGAATATCTTATCAATTAATTGTTGTTTATTTTAGAGAAAATCATAAAATCACTAATTTTATTGATTGTTTACATCATTAATTTTGTTTCATTATAGTGGCCATGACTCGCTATAAGTTTCTAACAGATGAGAATAAGGACATGAAAATAGATTATGGTGGGCCATACATTTGTCGTGAAAGATAACTAATCTATCAACTTTGAAACAAGTCGTTGCTAATATGAATGATTAGTAAATAAAAATAACAGCTATTTGTGATACAAAGGCTAAAATGACGATTTTATTTTATGAGTAGATGTGATTCCGAAATGAGGCCTCTGAAGGTTATTTCATATTTTGAAAATATTTAAAAATTTGATCTAAATTATTCTGGAAAAGGTGATTTGTATAAATTAGAAAGTATGAAATAGGGTAGACCACAGAATGATACAACTTACGTAATAGTGTTCCTATTGGCTATTATAATAATATAATTACGTAATGTTGTGACGTGGACCAATAGGATAAAAGTAATTTAGAAGTTCTAGAAGCAGGGTGCGCATGGAATCCAGAATATTGGCGTCATTCTGCATAAGATCATCGCCGTGGTAAGAGACCTTTT